>JACXVO010010880.1:336831-351443 GCA_015501135.1 Hapalochlaena maculosa
TGGCTTGTTCCTTATCTTAATATCAATATTCTTTGAGAATAGAAGAAAAAAAAAATCAACATTTGAACTAGACAAAATAAATTTACATCAATCAACCTTTACAAGGTATTTAATTCAGTTATTTTATTAAATTTACTATGCTTTCAGATAAGTTTCTTTGGAGTTGAATAAATTCCAGTTTTTAGAATACGTGTTTATAAGGTTGGATACTATTGTTTTGTTCTTAAATTAGATTTCTTAAGCTGAGTGGATCAAATAAGCAGATATGCCATTATTTAAATCCAAAATATTTTCTCTGACTTTCTAACCATGAGCATTTTAACTGTAAACTATCTTAGTAAAAATAAAACAACCACATTTTTGTTATTTATAATATATATATTTTGTATTTCACTGATTTGCTAAAGCAAACATAGGAGCTATATAATTATTACATAATATGGTTTTTCCAAGACTTATATCTTCTCTTTTCTCACTCCTATTGCCAATCACTTAATCGCAAAGACATTTACATTTAAACCAGCTATATCCAACACAAATATTCCACTCAGTTTATGTTCAAATCATTCAAATTCAATCTCTCACATCTACAATTTCATTCTAAAAATAAGCAATCATATCATCAAAATAGCAAAAGCTATGAGAAAATGCTTGACTAATTTTATAACAATGTGAATAAATGATCACAACTAAATGTTAAAAATATATTAAAAGTAATAAGGATCAGTTTTCTAAGCCTGGTATACCTTTTGAGGTTTCTCAGATTTCTTATCTTTATTTTGCCCATCTCCGCCATCTTCAGAGCCTTTTTTAGTGGTCTTTGCTTCTTTATCAGCAGATGCTACCTTCTCAGCAGCTCCCTAAAACCAATAAAAATACAAACCAGTATTACAGCAAGAATACAAATGGTCATGGATGTTCCTTCATGACACCGAGAGTTTAAGCTCAGAGATGTGTCTTGAGGAGTGACTTTTCTGCCTGCAGCAGCAGATATTGCTCAATCAGGCTTGGTGGATCCTCTCAAGTACAGCCACATGCCAAGAGTCATGGCCACCAGTCATTTCCGTTGTGTGGCTCAAGGCCCAATGGTTAGACCACATCTTCCTGGGCCTGCCTCTACCACTGATTTTTCATCCAATTTACAATGATCAAATCAAAATAATACAGGAGCAAAATGAAGTCCTATTTATTTTCCTTTTCGATAACATTTTCTAATTGTAAGACAAATAAACAGGTGTATAAACAAAATAAGAGAAAAATTAAAATTAAAGATATTAGAAAAAGAAATTACTTTGTAGTAAGTAAAATATTAAATGAATAAAGGCAAATAAATAAATAGGAATGTAAAAGAACAAATTGTCAAATGTTACATAGTTTAAAAGAGATTCCATTCTCACCTCTTCATTGACAGACATTCCATCACTTTCTTCATTTCCTCGGAAAAATCCACTTAAGGTATTGCCCAGTTCTAAAATTAAAAAGTTACTAGAATGAATCACCAACAGTTGAGTCTATACCGAATACTATATATTTTTCTCTTACGTTACCATCAGGATTATCAAACATCCACTAATAATATTATCTTATGAAAAGCAACAAGTATAACTAGTCAACAGCTACAATTCAGAGATCACAATGTTGGTGCTCTTTTTGCTGCAAGAAATAGGATGTTAAAACATGTCTTACAAAACGGAACCTAAAAATACAAAATGATCAGATCTAGAATGCTTGATTACTGAGTCTCATCAATCAGGGCCAACCTGGAGGCAAATCAAAAATGTCCCTATTAAATACAATATCCATTCAACTCCTGTCAGCCTAGAAAAACATTAAGTTGAAATGTTACATACATCTGCAGTTAACTTACATTACTTTCTTCAACAATGAAGCAAGTCACAAGTCCCCCCCCCCTAAGTTGCACAAAACACAGGCAGAATTGGAAGACATGATTTAGAAGCTTAGTAGGTGAGCACCATACTGCAGTAACTATGTAACTATAGCAGTATCAACTTTACATGACCTCCATTTAGCTAAACTACACTTAACCCAGTTTTGTAAATGACTACAGATAATATGCAATAAATTTAATTCTGGAATATTAGCGATGTCAATGATAAAGCAGGTTTACCATCCACAGTATTCAGGCTATTACTAACTCATTACTTTGATTTGCAGAAATAGTATCTTGAACCAAACAAGTAGTATGTCCTTTTATAAGCAGTAGATCATGCTTTGAGGTAGATTTGACAGTTAATTCCAGCAGGTTTAACAAAGATATAAAGGCTCCCTTGAAACCCAGTGATTCCACCTGTTAAAGCTAAATTTCAGATTCCGTTCACTTGAACATTAACAAAATCCAACATCACTACCAATCACTATTACTTTAATAATTCCAAATATAGGTATGAGTTGACAAATTTAAGATTAGGGCATACTTCATTGTAAACCCTCCCAGTACTTCAATACTGTTTATTTTATCAATTATAGAAGGATAAAAAGCCGGCTGCTATAAATATACAAGCCAACCTATCTAAACTTAAATAGGAGTAAATTCATCTAGATGAAAATCATGTTCCAATAAAACTAAATAAACAGAGTATTGGATAAAATACATATAAGGCATTTTGTTCAATGATATAATACTGACTGCTTCACCTATTGCCTTTATTAATAACAATAATCGTATCTGTAACAGATTCAAATTAATCAAAGAACAAAATTATATCTTAATAGAGATATACGAAGGGAACCCAAAAGGAACCAGAATTTTGCAGAATTATTTCATTCACTTAGTTTTACATGTTTACCCTTTTATTGCCTTCAAAGTATTCTCTCTTTGAAGCAATGCCACAGTCCAGATCTGTTTTCCACTGTTCAAAGTGCTGGTACTCTTCCAAAGTGATGCCTTTTAATGCCTCCGCCATTCTTTCTTCACTTCCACATCTACAATTCCATAACACCAGCTCTCATCACCAGTGACAACCTTTGTAAAAAGGGGTTTGGATCAACTTCCAACTGTTCATTCAGGTCACAACACGCATTAATTCTTGGCTGTTTTTGATCTTCCCTGAGCAAGCAAGGCACAAATTTTGCTGCAACTCTTTACATTCACAATTCCTCAAAATTTGCTAGCAGGGGCTCCAGGACACACCAGTTATACCAACAAGCTTATCAATTCCTACAAGATCAGTTCATGAATTTTCGACACGTTTTCATTTGTTTAGGGAAATTGACAGTCGTCTTGAACAAGGTTGGTCTTCGAGCAATAAGTGATCATTCTTAAAGCACAGCGACCACTTATAAATTTCAAATGGTGCTTCATATGTGCCACCAGCACGAGGTCAAATTAGTCTGGCCTGGCATCAATCACATTCGGATGGTGCTTTTTATGTGCCACTGGCACAGGTGCCAGCTAGTTAGGGGGCACTGGCCATAGCTACGATTTGGGGTTTACTTAACTCAATAGGTCTCCTCAAGCATATCATATTGCCAACACATTAAAGGTACTTGTAAACCGGTCAGTTTTGTCTCCTTGCTATGTGATGGAATCTGTTTTCTGTACATCTTCAGTATTTATTGTCCTTATGTGTCTACCACATACAAAAATTATCTTCCCAATTAACCTTCCTTTCATATTGCTGCACCTTTTATGTGCCCATAGCTTACAACAGATACATTGCATGGAGTTTCATGCCTTTTCTACAGATCAAGCAGAGCCATGTGTTTTGTCAACCTTCCTATTTACTAAAACTTTGGTTTTTGTTGTTAGGTTGACTCTAAGGTTCTTTCTTCAATTCTAATCCTTGCTTCAATTCCAGTTCAGACTCGTCTATTAGAGCAAAGTCATCAGCATAGAGAAGCTCCCAGGGGCAGCCTGCTTTGAATTCCTCCATTATTGCTTGGAGGACTGTGATGAATAAGAGGGGACTGAGTATTAACCTTTGGTGGCCCACTACTTCTACCTGGCAATGAATATAGTGAAGAATTCCAGGTAGAAGTAATGGGCCATATTTCTTCCTTGTGACTTCACAGTTTCCTCTTACACATTGTCTCACAACCCTAGAAACTTCTTCAGTTCTTTAGTCCTCACATCATCAGACAATTATTTGAAGATTCCACATTATTTCAGATTCTATTTTCTCTTCTTTTTTTTTCCTAAGAAAGATGAAAACTGTTGCTACGTACTTGACCAAGTTGATTCTTCATTTGCATTGACAGCATCAGGTGCTTGTTCAAATATTGATTCTGCCTGCAAAGAAAACATTTGGTTACTAAGTATTTAACATCATATTATCGGTTTACAATGCCAGCATCAAGGCAGCACTTTATATTCCACATTCATATACACAATGGTAAGGATCTATATATTATGCACACCAAAAACAATAGTCATTTTTGTTTTCTTTTATTTGTCCTGTTGATTCTTAACGAAAATCTAGTCAGTTATCTGTGCAGCTGCAAACCCAACAAGTCCCATCCCCAGTATCATTGACTACACCAGATTCTAAATTACCAAATGGATTACATCAAACACAATCCTGTCAACATTTAATGGTTGTTATTTAGCTCAAAGCCATCCTTGATTGAACATACATAATAAAAGGTATTCATAGCCAATATGATTCCTGTTATTTTTTTCTGGCATGATGTATTTAGAAGTACGTTAACCAAAGTTGGTAGGATGTATTTTAAAAGGATATTTGACTGTTATTTCCAGCAGGTTAAGCAACTGAGTAGAGATCCTTGTCATTGGCACACTATTTTTGATATCTATCTCAATAACAAGCAATTAGAGTAACGTTTACTTGCCAATAAAATATGGCAGTCCTGGTTTAGGGCGAATGTTGCTGCAATTTTGGCCCTAGGAGACATCATCTCCAGCTGGCTATATGACACAACCTGTGTCCTTACCTTTTTTGAACAAAAGCATTTAGCATGCCCACAAAACAATATCTGTAATCACGATTTCCGGGTTATTTCTCTTTGTCAGCACAGAATAATTGTTCAATTAGTGGTGGCACTGCTAAGTTCTTGTTTGAAATATATTTTTATCCAAGTGACAACTAGTCACTGGTTTATAATTTTGAAAATTATTATTTTTATATCTCTCAACAAGAGATATTCAACAACAGTACTCTAGAGTAAAGTTTACTTGCCAATGAAATATGGCAGTCCTGGTTTAGAACAAATGTTGCTGTAATTTTGTAGACACAATCTGAGTCCTTACCTTTTTACAAATAAGAGCATTTAACATCCAAACCCAGATCAAAACAATATCTGTGTATCACGATTTCAGGTAATTTTCACTATTATAAACCAGTGAGTAGTTGTCATTTTTAAAAATACATATTTCGAACAAGTATTTAGCACCACCACCACCACAAGTTGAACAATTAGACCTAGGAAGGCATGAAGTGAAGCTGTGCAGAGGCAATCGCAGCTACACGACTGAAACCTGTGCCAGTGTGTCGCGGCACATAAAAATCTCTGGACATGTTCAAGGCAACGTCGGCGGCATCCCCCCAACCAAGGCTCACAGCAGCAGCACGCACCGGGTTGATTGGCCTCAGGTGCCCAGCAATGGGCACCCGTGTGGGTGGCACGTTAAAGCACCAAAACCATGTGGCATGCGAATAGCACACGTGTGGGTTAGCACGTAAAATCACCAAAAACCCTGTGCCATGTGAATGGCGCACGTGTGGTGGCACGTTAAAGCACCAAACCCTGTGTCACGCGAATGGCACACGTGCGGGGGACACGTAAAACACACCCCACACTCTCGGAGTGGTTGGCGTTAGGAAGGGCATCCAGCTATAGAAACCATGCCAAACCAGACAGGGGTCGGCTGTGGCCACCCAGGCTGCTGGCTCCTGTCGAAAACGTCTAACCCATGCTTGCATGGACAACGGATGCTAAATGATGATGATGATGACGAAGGGAAATAACCTGAAAATCGCGATACACACTAGGTGAGGAAGTTAAATGTCCCCGTCCGTAAAAGGTAAGGACACAGTCATCTCGGCAACCGGAGACGACGTCTCTTGGGACCAAAATTACAGCAGCATTTGTCCTAAACCAGGACTGCCATATTTTATTAGCACGTAAACTTTAGTCTAGAGTACTGTTGTTGAATATCTCTCAAGAGATTTACAAATAATAATTTTCAAAAGGAGAGAATTACTTGAATGAGACAATTTTTATGTAACCCACTCACAAAATGCAATCTATATAATTGAAATGATAATATCTTAAGTGTGACATATTTGATGATGTCAGTGTTACAAATGTCATCTGTGTTTTATTTTCTTATGATATCTTGAATTTTTAGAAATAGGTAGTACAGGACTCACACCCATTAGCAGAGACAACTCATAAGATACTCAATGCCACTTAGCATGTTAATAATTAGAGAGATTGTCTTCAGCAATTACTTGACCTTTCAGCTTAAACCAGTCATATCCAGCCCAAATATTTTACCTGTCCTACATTCAAACTGACCATATCCATCCTAATTTACCTATCCTAATGACATTCTAAAACTATACAATTACATCAACAAAATCTAAAAGCTATGAGAAGATGCTTGGTTAATTTTTAAAAATGTAAATAAATAAGCATTACATTTAACAGAATAACAAATGTTAATGGGTTAAAGAATACAGTTCTATATTTAAAAGATGAGGAATTATGTGCATTACTTACGTTATTTACATTTGACGGATATTTGTCTTCATCTTGTTTGTTGTTAACACAACATTTCAGCTGATATACCCTCCAGCCTACATCAGGGATCTTGGGGGAAATTTCGTGCCCGGGTTCTCATTCCTAAGGTATCTTTTTGACATTATTATTATTATTATTATTTTATTGTTGAGGTTGCCGCTTGAAATCAAACTTGCAATCTTAGGATTGCACTCTTAACCACTATGAGCATATGATGTAGTGGTTAAGAGCACAGGCTACTAACACTAAGTTTGCGAGTTCAATTCCAGGCTGCAACCTGAATAATAGAATAATGATATCAAGAAAATACCTTAGGAATGAGAACCCAAGTACAAAATTTCTCCAAGACACACAAAGGTTGGAGAGTATATCAGTCAGAATGTTGCATTAACAATAAACAAGATGAGGACAAATATCTGTCAAATGTAAATAATTGATTAAAGTACGTTTACAAAAGAGATGAAGAGTTTAGCCGAAGAGATTTTAAAATGTAAGAGTCTAGGCAGAATGAATTACCAACAATTTTATGAAGATCCTCCGACATTTCAAGGGTTTCGTAGGGTGGATGGATTAAATTTTTAACTCCTTATAAAGTGATATGAATTTTTTTTTTCTATAAACTTTCTAAAACCTGCAATTAAACATTTGAGGCAATGAATAAATAATGGAAGACTTTTACCCCATCTAAGTGCAACAAGCCACTTTCATCCATGCGGAAATGCACACGGACACCTTTGTAGTCAACATCTGTAGTGTGTTTGGCATAGGCATCTCCAACTCCAGTCAAAGAGATATTTTTCAAGAACGTTGTATGAAATGATCTGCAAAAAAATAGAAGTAATAAAAACTGACAATATGGTGCCATAGATAAAAAAATGCTCTCCAATATCCCACTTCCAGTTATCACCTTCAATATCCTCTGAATGCAGCCCCTACCTCCAAGCCTCTCCTATATTTCTCTCTAGTTGCTGCAGTCACCTCATCCTGCCCACTCACCCCACCAAAACACAATCAAAATAAATGTTAACTTTGTTAAGACTGTTTTATGCCTATTTATCATATACACACACTGTGCACATGTGTGAGAGATATTTAAATAGGTTTCATCTGTCTGATTTAGTAAGGAAATATTACAATACACTTCGTTTGGACATCATAAGACATCAATCGTCCACTAGATTCTTAGTGTTGTGAGATAAGTTGGGCATGAAACGAATTAGACAGTGAACAAGAGAGAAAACTCTGCTGGTTTTGGACATGTGATGCATATGGATGTAGACAATTGCATTAAGAGCCAATCTCTTCAAGTAGATGGAACTTGTGGAAGAAAGAGAAAACATGGGAGGAAGTATTGAAGGCCAATTTCAAGAAGCTGTGCCTTACAATGATGACCTTGCTGTACTCAGGAAGACCCATCCTCCACAGCAGAACGGATATTCAAAATCACCTTGAATAAGCTTACCCCCATCCTATCTGCCCCATCAACTGTTCTCCCAACATTTCATCCCTTAATACCCATCAATTCCTTTATCACCTGAGAGCAGGATAGGCACATACTACTTCCCATGGCTTTCTCAGTTCTCTTTCTTCCCATACCTACTGTCTCCACCAATCACCTCCTTTCTGGGACTTCTCTCTTCTCCTTGTACTGCTTGTCATCATCAACACCTTGTTTACCTTCAATGTCTTTACATAACTACTGCAACTCTTATCACCAAGTCCCCCCTACATTTCACTCCATCATTTTCTACAGTCACCTCACCTAATCTAATTACCCCCAATATCCCCCAGGGTCATATTCTGAGACATCTTTGCCATCATCTTTCTCTCATTGTCACCCTCTTTATCTTATTCTTCCTAACTGAGGTATCCATGTATCTATTGTAAAGCAAGAGTATTATATATCTGTCCTTTCTATACCTTAAATCTCTCAAATGCCACTAACTCATGCTCTCTCAATACTACTCTCCACTCCCAGTAGAGAGGCCTTCACCTTACAAAATACTTGGTGACCCTGTCAGTGCTGGTGCAACATAAAAAAAACCCACCAAGTACAACCAAGTAGACTCTGTAAAACGGTTGGTACTGGAAAGGGCACCAAACTATAGAAACCATGTGAAAACAGACAATGGAACCTAGTAGCTCCCAGCTTAGCTTGTTCTGTTCAAACCTTTAACCGATGCCAGCATGGAAAATGGACATTAAATGATGATGATGTGCAGAATGTGCAATGTTTATGTAACACCACAAGAACAAGTCTCCTCTTACAAGTATTTCACATTAAGAGAACAAAGTACTTCCCACTTTCTCAACAATGAAAATTGTCAACTAGCAATGGTGCCTGGACATATCATCGTAAGAGGAAAAGTTATTTGAAAGAAAACAACCAGAAGTGGTAAACTTCATCATTAACGTCTGGAGGTGTGGGGGAAATCCTCAAAAATAAATCAGTTGAAACCTGACAAAACAAAAATTTCCCTTATATTACACTCACTCCTGAGAAAGGTAAATATTACATTGAACTGGGTTTTCTGAATAACTGCCCACAGCTAACTGGCTCTCTAACAACTATTAATTACACATGTGTGTGTGTGTGATGATACTTCTGATTTTTTATCTTTTACTTGTTTCAGTCATTAAACAGCTTCCATGCAGGGACACTGCCATGGAGAATTTGTAATTGACTGAACTGACTCCATTATTTTATAAACCTGGAACTTATTTTATTAGTTCTTTTAAGAAACTGCTAAGTCACCAACACTAGTTGTCAAGTGGTGGCAAAGGACAAACAAACACATGTGATGGGCTTCTTTCAGTTTCCATCTACTGAATCTATTCATAAGGACGCAAGCTTACAATACAAGACACTTACCCAAGGTGCCACACAGTGGGAATGAGCCCAGGGCCATGTAGTTGGGAAGCAAAATTCTTACCACACAGTCATACCTGCATCTATGTGCAGCCAACAAATTGCAATTTTAATGTTATATAAGCTTATATATCCCATCTTGAATAATTCTAAGTAGATAACAGATAAAAAAAATCTTAATGATAGAATTTATTTGTAACCCATAGTTGTGCTTTTCCTTCATTTCCTCTTAATTAGGGAAAATATTTAGGGTGCAAATTAACTGAGAGCAGTTGTCCTAGAATCTACAATATTAGATGTAAAATAATAAAGAAAAAAAGAAGTGGCAGTTGTGATTGGAACACTTTTGATCCTAAGTCTGCTCAATGCGAGTCACTCCAAAGCTAAACAACAAAAATATACAAATCCAATACAAATGCAACAGCTCTCAGTGGAGATCATTAAGTAAAAACACTAGAGAGAAGAATCTAAATTATAGATAATTTCAGAATTCTTTTACCATCAATCAAGACACATCAGGCATATAAAATCTAATAAATGATATGCAAAATCTACATATTTTACTAGAATTTCAATAGTATAAGTGTAGAAGTCTTTAGTACTGGTTATCTGCAATTATGTTTGCTTAACCAAATCTTTAAAATGTTAACAGTCGTTAGCAAAGAGGTCATTTAAAATATTTACAATACAACAAATCTTGATGATAAAAGCAAAAAGCTTACTTTCTGTGATCGTCAGTGATAAAGTTAAGATCTCCATAACTAACGGCAAAAGTGAAATCATCAGTGTGCTTGTTAAAGGTCATTACTTTCTTGACAGGATATGTATTGCCACGCCCAAACAAGGTCCTCTTGACAATTTTAGAGTTACCAGTCTTTTGGCGTTTAAATTCAACCTAAAGAATAAAATAGGATAATTTTTAAAAAATTTACAATTTCTATTAATGCAAAAAGTATTTCCAATATTTACAATGAAATAGATACCCTAACTATGAAGTTATATCCACATTAACAGTAAGGGTATAATATTGATGATGGAAACCATGCTAAAAAAGACACTGAAGTATGATGTAGTCTTTAGGTCTATTCTGCCAAACTGCCTGACCCTTATCATCATGGAACATAATGATAATAATGACAAAGATGATGTAGGCGACAATGATGAAGAAAACGACAACAGAAAAGATGGAGGCAAATAATAATAATCTTTCGGGGAAGGGACTAGTCAATTAAATTGACCCCAGTGTTTCATTGGTACTTAATTTATCAATCCCAAAAGGATGAAAGGTAAAGTCAACCTCAGCAGAATTTGAACTCAGAATATAAAGACAGACAAAATGTTGCTGGGCGCAGGAGTGGCTGTTTGGTAAGTAGCTTGCTCATCAACCACATGGTTACGGGTTCAGCCCTGCTGCATGGCACCTTGGGCAAGTGTCTTCTACCAGAGCTTTGGATCATCTAAAGTATTGTAAGTGGATTTGGTAGGCAGAAACTGAAACAAGCTTGTCATGTATGTATGTATGTATATATATATGTATATATATATATATGATTGTGTGTATGTGCATGTCTGTCTGTTACCTCAACATCACTTGACAACTAATGCTGGTGTGTTTACATCCCAGTAACCTACTGGTTCAGCAAAAGAGAGCGATAGAATAAGTACTAGACTTACAAAGAATAAGTCCTGGATTGATTTGTTCAAATAAAGATAGTGCTCCGGCTACAGTCAAATGACAAATACAAGAAAAAGCATTTTGTTGGGCAAGCTACTCCTGTGATATACCGACAGCTT
Source organism: Hapalochlaena maculosa (assembly GCA_015501135.1). Lineage (NCBI taxonomy): Eukaryota > Metazoa > Mollusca > Cephalopoda > Octopoda > Octopodidae > Hapalochlaena > Hapalochlaena maculosa. The sequence continues at coordinate 348,218 of JACXVO010010880.1, forward strand.
TGTCCGTCCATTCATCTGTCCAAAGCCATCAGTAATTAGATAGAGGAAAAGAGGTGAATAAAATAGAAAGAGTGAAAGAAAGAGGAAGAGTGTCAGTCTGCCACAGCATATCAATAACAAAGGAAGGGGTGATAAAGAGAGAGAAAACACAATAGTAGAGAGAGAGAGAGAGAGAGAGGGGTAGAGGTAGAGAAATAGAGTTGAGAAAGGGAAGGTGAGAAAGAGAGAGAGAGAGCATATGCATATGTAAAAGGAATGTATGTTACTGTTCGTGAGTGTGTGTGTGTACCAAGGAAGTGTAAGAGAATACTGAACACTAATGTATGTGTGCTGTCAAAATAGACCTGAATTTTTTCTCTTTCATAGTTTTGAAATTTCATTTAATATATAAATTGTGACAAAAACATAAGCCATCGTGTTGAATGAAATATTTGCTTTGATGATAAAAGGAGAAAATATTATAATAGAAGGAAAACAAAACAATATTTCTTTTCTTCCTTCAAATTTGCTTTCAAGTTTTTGCTGAATGTCTTCCCAGTACACACAGCAAATAAACTCATTGAGTGCATTAATAAATCACACACCGAATTGTTCAATCCTTACAATAATGACAGCCTCCTACATCCATTTTGTTCTGTTAGTCCTTCAGTAATTAGATAGAGGAAAAGAGATGGCGAAGTAAACAGAGAGTGAAAGAAAGGAGATATTGAGGAAGAGAGAGGGGGAAAAAGAGGATAGACAGACAGAAAGACAAGTTGCTGTTAAAGAAAATATAAAGTGAATTAAATAGAGAGAATGAAAGAAAGGAAAGAATAACTGTCCATGCATCTCTCTGCCTCATGCTGTCATGTGATATCTTCTTGAATTCATTTTTTCTATCATGTTCATCAATACAAAATGTCTAAAACAGCATTTCCAGGAGTTGGTGTAACTCTTAATATTTACTGTTATATGTAGGTACCATTTCAATAGTCTTGTCAATGTATTCGTTATACTTTATAATGTTCTTTCATTCACTCTTATTTGTGAGTCTCAGATAAAAACAATGTGTGTGCACGCACGCACGCACATGCATGCATGTGTTTGTAAGTAGGTATGTGAATGCTTGGGTGAAAGTTTGGTTACTTTTATACCTTACACTGTAAATGGGACACCAATATTGTCATCATAATATAATCGTCTGTCTCACTATTATATTTTTATTTTCTTACTATTCTACTTAATTAAGATTTGTCTATGGAAGAGAGACAGTCCAGTTATAGAACTGCAAAATGTTTGAGTAAGCAATTACAAAGATTGAGGCAAACTCAAGAACAGAAAGAAGAGCAATGTAAAAGGAACACAGAAAGAGAGTGTCAGTTCTGTTTAGTGCAGTCACAGCAGGAGCGAAGAAAGCAAATTTTAGAACAAGATGCTGCTCAGCACTGAAAGGCAAGGCAACAACTGTCAAAAGAACAATGTAAGCAGATTTTAGAATAAAATGCAACACACCACAAAAGACGTCAGCAGACCAATAAATTTTCAAAATAACACCTGCATGATTTTCACTAAGGAAAAAAATCTTTAGGAGTTTAATTGGATTATATTGATGCCAATTTCTTAATTTATCAATCTTTATTTATCAAAATGTGAAGTTACAGGTCACAAATAGATAAAAACGATGTACACATAAATACAAAAACATGCACATATCTAGCTCAGTGTGCATAAATACAACTGTTGTACAGTTTGCATCTATCAGGCTCCATTCTCAAGGCTAAATTGGGATTATAATAAATGACACTTAGCCCAAGGTGCCATGTAGTAGGACTGAATACAGAATTATATACTTATGAAGTGAAACTCCTAACATAGCTATGAATTACTTTAGGGTATTATTAATATCAAAGGAAAAGGAAAAAAACTTTGCTACTTGCATCAATTTCAACTTCGAAACAGGTGTCAGCACTTTACAACTTTGAGTGCTAACATATAAATGCAGTGAAAAAGTAAAGAAAATAATACATAAGTATTTCTTACGACAATTGGATAGACAGTAGCTTCTTTAACAGCGAACTTCTTCACTCGGAATCCTTGACTCAAGTGAGCAGCCTGATACACAGCACCTAAAGCAGCAGCTTCATCCGTATTGATACTTTTACCCAGTTCTTTGCTAGGAAAGTAGAAAACAAAAAGAATAATCTCAAAATCATTGATCTGAGGTAAAGTTGGATGGAAGAGAGCATAAGAGTTGAAGTGGGTCAATATGAGGATGAGAAGTGGGTGTATCAGTAAGATTAATATATTAAATAGATACAACAGCATAACCATATTCCTAATTTCGATCCTTAGTTGGAGTTACTCTAAATTCACTTAATACAGGGGTGGCCAAACTTTTTGACCGCAGGCCGCATCTCCACATTTGAGTAGGTCCACAGGCCGCACAAAACTGAGTAAAAGTTACCTATAAAAGACACACATTAAATAAAGCGGGCTGAATGAATTTAAATTATCTTGTGGCTGACTCGGAATAAAATCTAATATCCATATCTAAAAGAATAACATAAAAACTATTACTTCTCTTTTATAAACAGCACAAGCACAGTGAACTGTTTGACAGAGATATTCATCAATAAAAGTTTGGCCTGACTGACCTGGAAGTAGTTTTCTAGGAATTTAGTAGTTTATGTTCATACACATACACGCATGCACAAGGGGTCAAACAAGAGATAATCAAGTGAACACAAGATGTAAGAATAACTGAAGTGTTTACAACAAATATGATAAAACAAAGATATTTAACAAATCACTACAATAAATTTACGAAAATAAAGGCACAGAAATTATTTCGGAAAAGACACATGACCGTTTCATTAAGAGAGCTTACAATAACTCTCTTGGGCTTAAATGAAAGCAATGAAGCTGTGCTTTTGAATCTGCAATGGCTGTTAAATCCGCTTCAAGTTTAGAAGTTAACAGCTACATTATATTCCCCAGATTGTCATCTGTAAGAGTCGGACACAGTTTGTTCTTATTATGACCCATCACAGAGAAGGCCTGCTTGTAAATGTACAGAGATCTGAAAAGCGTTATCATACATTTTGCAATGTAGCTTAAAAAGAGCAGATATTTCGCATCTGATAACTTGTGGTAGAAGTCAAGCAATGAATAGGCATGAAATTGCTTTTGCAAAATAGAATTGCACTGCAGCTCCATAAGCTCCAATTGCATTTCTTCAGGAGCACAA
>JACXVO010010880.1:505409-515654 GCA_015501135.1 Hapalochlaena maculosa
TATATATATATATATATATATATATATATATGAGTGATTGTGTGGTAAGTAGCTTGTCTATCAGCCACACGGTCCCGGGTTCAGTCCAACTGTGTGGCACCTAGGGCAAGTATCTTCTACTATAGCCTTGAGCCGACCAAAGCCTTGTGAGTGGATTTGGTAGACAGAAACTGGAAGAAGCCCGTCGTATATATATGTATATTTTTTTTTCTGTGGGTTTCTGTGCATGTATTTGTCCCCCACCATCGCTTGACAAACAATGCTGGTGCATTTGCGTCCCTGTCACTTAACGGTTCGGCAAAAGAGACTGATGAAATAAGTACTGGGCTTACAAAGAATACGTTCTGGGGTTATTGTGTTTGACTAAAGGCGGCGCTCCAGCATGACCGCAGTCAAATGATTGAAACACGTAAAAGAATATATGTACATGAGCAAGAGAGACAGTATTAATACCAAGAGGTAATATCTATTCTCACTTAGAGTGAATCATCATCATTTAGTGTCTGTTGTCCATACAAGCATGGGTTAGACGTTTTCGACCGAGGCCAGTAAGCTGGGTGGCCACAACCAGCCCCCGTCTGGTTTGGCTTGGTTTCTACAACTGGATGCCCTTCCTAACGCCAACCACTCTGAGAGTGTGGGGTGTGTTTACATGTCACCCACATGTGTGCCATTCGCGTGACACAGGGTTTTGGTGCTTTAACGTGCCACCCACACGTGCGCCACTCACATGGCACAGGGTTTTCTGTGATTTTACGTGCCACCCACACGAATGCCAATGCCGAGCACCAGCGGCCACTCCACCAGATGGATACTGTTATAGTGTGCCTCCAGCAGGCACCCCAAAGGCGGGGCTGACGATTGCCTTGAACATAAAACAAACTTTACAGTTGTAGATATAATGAAAGAAGCTCTCATATAGGCTCTTGGTGCAAAATGCACACTGGTGGGGATTTATCTCCAGACTAACAACAAGCATGCTTTTTGCACAAAAAGTCTATGTGAGAGTTTGCTTCATGGTACTTACCAGAATAAAGTCTGTTCTAAGAGAACATCTACATTTAACTGGGAACAAATAGAGTGCAGAACCCTACAGATTTCTCAAACATCCAACTCCATTTGACCAACAAGTTTAGTACACAAGATTGCCTGATCAAAGCCGACTATACAGCAGAGAAATAAATAAAGAGAACTAGTTACAAAATGCTCGGCTTACTTACCTTCATGATATAAGTCTCTAACATAGAACATAATGTAAAACCTTCAAATATGGAAGATATAGAATATTCCAGAAGCCTGTAGTAACACATCAATAGAGTCTGTTGGCTGTCGGATTTCTGTTATGGTAGAAATCATATAAAGTTCATCAGTAGCAATAATAATAATAATAAATACAATTTCTTTCTAAGACAACCAAATTAATGTTGTGAAGCAAATGAATACATACATACATATAAAATCTAAATACAAGCATGGCTGTGCAGTAAAAAGCTTGCTCCCCAACCACATGGCCCTGAGTTCAGTCACACTATGTGGTATCTTGGGCAATTGTAATCTACTATAACCTCAGGTTGACCAAAGCCTTGAGTGGATTTGGTAGATGAAACCTGAAAGAGGCCCATCATATATGTGTGTGTGTGTGCGTGCATGTATCTTCGTGTCTGTTTCCCCCACCCCGCATCACTGCTTGTCAACTGACGTTTATATTCCCATAACTTAGTGGTTCGGCAAATGTGACCAACAGAATAAGTACTAGACTTTAAAAAAAAATAAGTCCTGAGGTCAATTCATTTGACTAAAACACTTCAAGGCAGTGCTCCAGTATGGCCATAGTAAAATAACAAAGTATAAAAGAATACGGATTTAATCCCCCATTACATTAATGATAATAACAATGACTTCAAAGCTATTATCACATACGATTAGGTGTGCAGGCATGGTTCTAAGTGGAATCCTTGAACAACTTTCTTCTACTATGGGCCTGAGGCCTACAAAAACCTCGTGAGTAGATTTAATAAATTGAAACTGAAAAATGGCTAAATGGTGTGTGTGTGTGTTAGTGTCCATTATGTAAGCAAAGGCTTTCCTTCCCAATCATTTGTGAAAACATGTCTGGCCACAGAGAAATATTACATCACTTCAAAATAAAGGCTAATGTTGAGGACAGGAAAGGTATTCAGTGATAGAAATGTGCCTCAACAATTCCAGGATCCATGCAAGCACAGAAAAGTGGAAGGTAAAACAGCGATGACGATGAATATTCAGAGGAGCCTTTTTTTTTTTTCTGTCTACAACAAATAGTGCAATATATAACTGGTTGCCCAGCAGCTCGCTATGTGATCTAAGTTCTATCAGTAGCTCCTCCTTTCTTCCACCTCAAACTGGTGTTTATGTCTAATGTAATTTATATTGAAATTTTTGTTATTAATTCCTTATATCAACATTGTTCTATTATAGTTATTATTTAATGTCTACTTTTCTATGCTTGCATGGTTCAGATAAAACTTACTGAGGCAGATTCTCTACAGCCAGATGCTATTCCCGAAGCTAATCCTCACTTGTATCCAAGTAAAGTAATCTTTCCCTTTGCCATTTCAGACAATGAACAGCTTAATGCCAGGCTTGTTTTCATGGAAGTGGTTGCGTGACAAGAAACTTACTTCCTAACCACAAGATTCCAGTTCAGTACTAGAACTTTGGGTGTGTGTCTTCTACTATAGCCAAAACCTTGCAAATGGATTTGGTAGATAGAAACTGAAAGAAGACTGCCGTATGCATGTGTGTGTGTACCCCAACTCCATGTGACAACCAATGCTGGTGTGTTTACATCCACCATAACTTCACAGTTTAGCAAAGAAACTAACAGAATAAGTACCAGGCTTAACAAAGAAGAAGTACTGGGGTTGATTCTTCTGATTAAAAATTCATGGCAGTACTACAGTCTAATGACTGAAACAAGATAAAGACAAATGTCGCCATCTATACAATTGGTGCCTTTATTTCCAATCAGCACATAAATGCCAAGACATAGGGAAGCTCCAACACATCATCATCATCTTTTAGCATCTGTTGTCCATGCAAACCTAAATTAGACGTTTTGACTGGAACTGGCAAGCCAAGTAGCTGCACCATGTTCTGGTCTGGTTTGGCTTGGTTTCTATGGCTGGATGCCCCTTTCTAACACGATCCACTCCAAGAGTGGGGTGGGGGTTTATGTGCCACCTATACGTGTGCCATTTGCATGACACAAGGGTTTGGTGATTTGCTGTGCCACCAAGGACTGCCTTGACTGCATTTGGTGATTTTACGTACCACTTGTGTGACACCAACATGGGTGCCACTTGCGCAGCATCATTGGGACCACTACAACTACATATGGTGACATAATGTGTCACTCGCATGGTCCTAATATGACTGCTCTACACATGGATGTTCCTTCATGACCCCAAGAGATTGAGATCAGAGATGTTACTTGAGGGATGTCTTTTATGTCTGCAGTTGTGGATATCACTAAACAAGTCCTCTCAAGTACAACAATGCGCCAGACGTCTCGGTCACTGGTCCTTTCCTTTGTGAGGCCCAAGCCACACTATAATTTGCAAAAAACTTCATCTGCACATGGAGTATGCATCACCCATCTGATGCCTTTTTTTGCATTGTGAATAAGTAATTGGTCTTATTTCTAACTATTGAAAAATAAACCAAAGTAAAAAAGCAATAAGTCTCTTGCCTATCTTGTCTGTCCTTACCTGTTCTTGAATTTTGCTTAAGGAAGTTTCCAGAAAATTAAGCATAACTTCTGGTCTGAGATAGTTATATATAAAGACATTCTCTGGAGACATCATCAAAGTGTTTAGGCCAATGCAGTTGGTAATCAGAGAAAGTTTTTGGTCATTTGGTACTGTACAGACTAGGTTACTATCATCCGGACAGATGTCACTGACAGGACAACATGAAATTACAAGATGCAAGGCAAATATAACCTGGATTTTCTCATTTGGTGGAAGGAATCTCAACGGCAGCAACTCTATAACCTATATGAAAAAGAAATTCAGAGACATTTTACAGTTGATCGTTGCATTCAAAGGGAGGAAATGATCATAAACACGATAAAACAACACTGATTGGTAAGAGTGCAGAAAATGAATAAGCATAACTTTTGCAGTTTTTAGGAAATCTAAAAATTGGACAACTGACCAAGATTAATTGTGTGTTCAGTGTTAACGTGCGAGAAAGGTATTGTGTAAACTGCAAGATAAAGCAAAGGGACATGCCAAAAAAACACTGGTTAATGTATACTCAATGATCAACTGACATGAGTTAGTGTGATACATAAAGTTAAAATATAGTAAAGAACCAAGATAGGATAGGATCAGACTATAAATAACTGAGCATCACAGCTGAAGTAACACAAGATTGAGGTGTAAAGATATATTACAGTAATGAAAAAAAGATAACAGAATGCTAATGAATTGTAAGGAAATATTTAATCTGACTTACTTTAATGATGGTTGAAAATTTCTGTAAAAAATATTCTTGTGCATCACTTTGAGCTACTGAATTCTCAAATAAACTGCAAAGGCCTTCTCCAACAATCTTTAATGCATTGGAGGTATTCCTAGAGTAAGATTAAAAAAAGCATACATAAAGTATTTTCTGTTCAAACAACATATTTAAACATGGGTATGCAAATGACTTGCTTGACCTTCATATTTTCTCTCAACAATAATGTTCTACAATTTTACATGCTCTCCAGTTATAATTTAACATTGTAATAAAATCTTCCCAAAGAATTTAAGACTGGCTGCCCTTGTGAGCTCCTCTATGCTGAAAACCATGTTCTTACTGCTAAGTCACTACCAGAACAAGAGAGGGAATTTCAGGTGTGGAAGCAAGGTCTGATATCAAAGGGTCTTAGAATTAATTTAACAAAATCCAAAGTCCTTAATAAGCAGGAAAAGAGACAAATCACTGATCTCTTCAGGGAGATGGCCCTGCTCTCGATATGTAGAAAAGATATTGGTAGAAACTCCATACAGTGTACTCAGTGCAAGCTATGGACATGTAAGAGGTACAGTCAGTATTACAGGAAGATTAACAGAGAAATAGTCTTTGTGTGTGGAAGATGTAAAGGTATGTAGCAGAGCCGGAGCCAATTATCTCCCTTGCACGGGAGATCTAGAACCAATTATCTCCCTTACACGGTAGGCGTTCAGTTGGAGCAAAGATTTCTTTGTGAACAGTTGAGTTTTGTTCCAGCTCACTTATTCTAGTTCGCTCCAGGAATGCAGTAACGTTCCTACTGGATACTCAACCATATCGCAGAGGAAACATCTTCTCCTTTCAGTATTCTGTTATAAATGATCCTGTATATATGTACATAAAAGTGTATGCACTCAAGTAAATTTTGGCGTCATAAATTTCTTCCCAACTTTCAGCAGCTTGTATTGAAGTATCTCGAGATATTTCCTGTTGATGGTGGCCGTGATAATATGCTGATAGGTGGTACAACAATGTACAAGAGTCACGGACGCACCGTTCAACAACATTGGAAAGGCCAAAGCCGAGTTTGAGTACATGCTCCAGCTTGGTCTCATTCGTCCTTCTTCTAGTCCGTGGGCATATCCTTTAATTCTGGTTAGGAAAGAGGATGCTGATTTCCATTCGGTTGGGGACTATATGCGTTTGAATGCTGCCACTAAGGCCGACACAGATATTCAGTCCCCCCACCACCAATCTCATGGATTTTTCCAATAACTTGCATGGATGCAATATTTTTCCAATGTTGACCTGATTCGAGCATATCATCAGATTCCAATGAATCTTGATGATATTCCTAAGACAGCTGTTTGCACACCTTTTGGATCTTTTGAGTTCCTTTCCATGCCTTTTGGTCTTAGGAACGCCACGAGCAACTTCCAGAATTTCACAGATGAGGTTGTTCGTGCTCTTGATATCGCTTTTGCATACATTGACGATCTTTTAATCGCTAGTGACACTCCAAAGACACATTGCTGTTATCTTACTCGGCATTTTGAAAGGCTGCAACAGCACATCAAACTCAATCCAGATAAGTGTGTTTTTGGTCAGCCATCTCTGGAATTCTTAGGGCATTTAATAGATGCAAATAGCATTAGGCCACTTTCTTTGAAGGTGGATGCCATACAGGAGATAGTGCCACCTACAACCTTAAAGCAGCTATGCCATTTTCTTGGCTAAATCAATTTTCACCGGCAGTTTATACCACACTGTGCTGAAAGGATGTGTCCTCTGATGTAGCTCCTGAAGTCACAAAAGAAGAATGCCTCTATTACTCTTACCAGTGAGGCCCTCTTTTCTATTGAGCTGCTTAAGAGGGAGATCGTTTGTGTCACATCACTAGCACACCCTATACCCGAAGCATCGTTGTCTTTAAGTGTGGATGCGTCCGACACTGCTGTTGGGGCAGTACTCCATCAAACTATTAATGGTGATACTCAGGCACTGTCATTTTTTTTCTCGACAGTTGAAACCAGCAGAGCGCTGTTACAGTACTTTTGACAGATAACTTCTGGCGATATACTTGGGAGTTCAAAATTTCTACCATCGTCTCGAGAGTTCGTGATTTATATGGATCACAAACCTCTGACGTTGGCTCTTTTATCCAAGTCAGACAAACACTCTCCTCATGTTTTACGACACCTCGATTATATATCTCAATTTACCAGTGATATTCGACACATCGCTGGTACTGAGAATATACCTGCAGATGCTCTTTCTCCTCTGTCAGTCTGTTCTTTGATCTCTCCTTCGGAGATTAATCTTGTAGTTAAAGCAAGAGATCAGCCAAGTTTAGATTCTCTAGATCTCTCGTCTGAGAAGTATTCTAATTTTACCTTCTCATATCTACCGCTACCTTCATCAGAAGGCACAATATTGTGTAACAATTCTACTGGTTCTCCAAGACCGTTGAATCCTAAGAATCATCACGTTTAGTTTTCAACGCTTTACACTCATTGTCACATCCAGGCGTTGCCTCAACGGTAAAGCTTGTTATGGCTAGATTTTTTTGGCCTAACATGCGACATATGATTACCGTGCGGGCACGATTCTGTTTAAAGTATCAGCGTACCAAGACTCATCGTCACATTCGTGCTCCTCTTGGGCAAATTTCTACACCGGAATCTCGGTTTCACCATGTTCACATCGATTTAGTTGGACCGTGGCCAGTTAGTCATGGGTATACATATATACTAACTTGCATAGACAGATTTTCTCGTTGGCCAGAAGCTGTTGCCTTAATGGATATTTCCACTGAGACAGTAGCAAAAGCTTTTGTGTCGACATGGGTCTCGCGTTTCGGTGTACCCGCCTACATTACCAGCGATCGTGGTAGGCAATTTGAAGCTTCTCTTTTTCGTGAGTTGTCACAGATTTTGGGCATTCATCATCTTACAACAACCAGCTATCATCCTGCTTCTAATGGGATGGTAGAACGTTTTCATAGGCAACTTAAAACTGCCTTACGAGCTTCCCCTAATCCACAGTCCTGGTCAGAATTTCTACCAATTGTCCTTTTGGGTTGTAGATCTGCCATTAAGGTTGATTTCGGCTATTCTGCTGCCAAACTTCTGTATGGTACCACTTTGGTAATACCTGGCACAGTGTTTACATCACAGGCATCAATGAGCCTCAATCTGTCTTCTTATATAGACCGGTTGCATCTGTATTTCGCCACCCTGCCACTGATGTCTCCTCGACAACAGAGCACTTCTTATGTTCTAGCAGACATTACCACTTGAACACACATTTTTATATGGGACGATTCTGTCCGTGGCCCCTTACAAGCTCCTTATAAAAGCCCTTTCCATGTGTTATCTAAAACGCCAAAGACTTTCAAGCTAGATATAAATGGAAACAATGTAACTGTATCTGTAGATAGATTAAAAAAGGCTTTTTGTGAAAGAGACACCACTATCATTGGTCCTGTCACACCTCCTTTCAATCCAATTCTACCTCCAGTGCACACACATACTCAACCATCTGTATCTACACACCACATACACAAACATCTGTATCTTCACCACAACCTGCCGTTCATGAACTGTATATTACCAGGTCAGGCCGGACAGTACATTGGCCTAAAGAACTCTCATGAACAATCTATATTTGAATTATTTTTTCAAAGATAAACAAACTCTTATTGTTTGGTGATTAACCAGAAAGACATTTTCTGATGATGTTATATATATATATTTGATAAACTATTCAACTCTGATTTTAACATATTGTGCACTTATTGATTTTAATCAAAAACTTTCTTCAGACAGGTACAATAAACATGAGGAATACAGAGAAAATAGACTTCCTCAAACGTCCAAGAAGAGATCTCTAGGAGTAATAGACAGTTTCCATTACCTAGGCCAACAAGTTAACAGTAGAAGAGGAAGCTCTGAAAGCATAACTGCTAGAATAAGAATTGACTAGGGAAAAAACTGCTACCTTTGTTGATAATGAAGGGCCTCAGAGTGAAAAGCAGATCGCATGATGCCTGTGTGTGAACACGGTAGCAAAACATGGGCTGTAACAACAGAGAACATGTGAAGATTTGAAAGAAATGAAGCCAGGCTGCTCTACTGGATAGACGATGTCAGTGTGCATGTATGACAGTGTATAAGTGATTCGAAACTAAAGTTGAGCATAAGAGACATTAGATGTCATATGCAAGAGAGAAAACTACTTGTATATGGTCATATGATGCATATGAATAAGGAAAGTTGCATAAAGAAGTGCCAATTTCTAATTGTGGAGGAAACCTGTGGAATGGGTAGATCCACCCTAGAAGACATGAGACAAGTGGTAAAAAAAGGATCTTCAGATATTAAATTTCCCCAAAAAGATAACAAGGGTCCGAAACTTCAGGCAATTTGCCGCGATTGAGAAAATATATCACGCAACATAGAATCAGGTACCCATGCTGGCACCATGTAAAAAGTATCCATGTCAGTGCTACATAAAAAGCATCCCATACCAGCACTACATGAAAGATACCACGATAGTGCCATGTAAAAGAGCATTCATGCCAGTGACATGTAGAAAAGAATTCATTTCTAACTATTCGTGTAGGTGAGAAATGTTTAACAAAGCAACCAACTTTAAAATAATTTTCTTACAAATAAAATAAATCATAAAAAAGAAACATTCCATGAAATGGTAATGTAAAGAAGTTTAAAAATGTAATAAAGAAAAGAAAACCGGAAATGTCTTACTTATCATTGGGGTTATTCCACTGTATTTCTGAGTTTCCTAAAGTACTGAATAAACTAGCAACAGTCTTCATATCTTCAGGTAGAGAACTTGAGTTAAAAAAGAAGGAAAACAAAAAAATAAGAAAAGTTACTTAGTTTTTCAAATTGAAACAAAACCAACAAATTATATACAACTTTAAAATATGTGGCAAAAATACATGAAATTTCAGAGATAGAGAACGTTTTCAAAAGTTAAAAACAAAGACTTATGAGAAAAATAATGAACAAACACTAGGAAAAATTTTTTTAAAAATAACTTATGAAAATGATTAAGATGGTAAGAATTGAAGGTTTACCTCTCGTTTTTCAACATTGAACTAGCCAGTGTAGAGAAAATGCAAGAAATAATGTGAGGATGGAATGAAGCCATTTCTTGAAAGAAAGGAGATCTGACTAAATCCCATGTAAAACCTGCTTCCGTTAACATTTCCCTGAATAGTTGAAAAAGAAAATTTTTTTTTTTAAAGGTGAATACATCAGAAAATTTAACATTTAAAGGCAGTTTTTTTGTCTTTTTAATGACTTAAAAAAAAATGCTTGGGGATATTTGGAAGAGCATTGATTTTTTTTTACTTATACGCATGTAAAATCCCTAACTGACAACCAGAAGAGCCTGTCCTCTCAGCTGCTGCATGATAGATTCTTGTGATGATGCTTATTCCATGCTTTCTAATCCATGGCACTGGCCTTAGCAAACTTGTCGTGGTGCTGCACCTCCAGGTTTTTCTCAATTTGTTTCACCCATATCTTCTTTTGTGTGCTGCACTAGATTCTCCGATACAAGGCTATGTATTGGCAAGTTTCCAATAAAATTTACCCAAGAACTTGAATGGTGCCTTATTTTACTTAAAGGAAGAAAAGCAAAGTTGAACCAAGTGGAATTTGAACAGGAAACATAAAAAGCCTCAAGAATATATTGATAATGAGGGATATACCTGGTAATATATTTCTTTACTAC
>JACXVO010010921.1:617880-630578 GCA_015501135.1 Hapalochlaena maculosa
TTTAATAAATTTTATATCTCGTGTATGATGCGAACCCACTAATATTAGCTTCGGAACTTTCATCAAAGGTCGCATGATACACGAATATATACGGTATGTTCGGAAAATGATGTCTGTCAAATGACGTCCCTTCTCCTGGATAGAAATTTGGAGCTTTTCCTCAAAGATCTGCATCACTCTCGTTAACATTTCATCCGGCAAGACTTGGATTTCTTTACGAATTGATAATTCCAGCTCGTCGATTGTTTGTGGTTTGAACGCATGTGCTCTCAGCCCCAAATTTGTACCTGTCAAAGGAGCGTCGTCTTATTCCGAACCTAATTTACGTACATAAATCAAATTAATTAACTGATGTCCCAAAATTCCAAAATTTCATTAAAATACGTTTTATTTGATGGGATTGTAATTAGTTTCTTTTAAAATACTCAACGTTATTCGCTTATGACAATCAGGTTTCCTCTGCTTCACCTTGTGTATCTATATCTGCTACCTATCTGTCTGTCTATTTATGTATGTATGTATCTATCTATCTATCTATCTAATTTTCTCTGTGGGTGTGCGCGCGTGTGTGAATGTGTCGGTACTCATTGATAAAACACCATTAGCAGGGTTATCGGCAACCTTTCTACAGTTCTCACAATTATCACAACACAATCGTCAACATTATTACATAATGCTAGTAAAATATCTCCCCTTATGGAATACAACTATAACCTTCATTACAAAAAACTTGCACTAAATATATCCAAGCGAAGGTAACACCTCTCAGACTTATGCATCTCCACACCTCAATTTTCATTATTAAAAACGTTAAAGAACCACAACTTGACATGTCAACGTTGTATGATATACTATAACGGTGAGCTAGCAAAAAGGTTTTCACTCCGGCCGAAACGCTTAGTGGTATTTCGTTTGTCTTTACTTTCTGAGGTCGACTTCGCTTTTCACCCATTCGGCGGTGATAAATTAAGTACCAGTTTCACACTGCGGTCTATCTAATCGACTGACTTCCCAATCAAAATGTCAAGCCTTGTACCAAGAATAGAAAGGAATATTATATATTAAACTAGATACGGCATTGTTTTCGTAATGATGTTCTACACCAACCTTGAAACCTACTAGAATCGCTTTCTCATGAAATCATTGTCTCCTTCATTCGACTGATATAGCTGTATACCGTTCAGGACTAGAGCAAGCTGTTACATATGTTACTCCTCGTATTTGACTTAATAATTTTACTTTAAATTAGCTCCACTTAGAACACATTTCTCAGCAATTTCTTGCATTATCAACTCATGCTTATTTACTAACAGTGCAGAAACGAAAAAATCAACCTCAGGACTGCTGAGAACATAGACGTTTCTCCTTAGCAAGAAAAGATGTAAAAAGGAGAAAAAAAATTTAACTTACCCGCCATGTTGAATATAAACCCAATTTGCGTCCTTATCATTTTTGGGCCGAAACCGCACGCAAGTATACATCTCCCATACTCTCATGGCCTCTCTGACTCTCTGCCGGAGTTTGTAATCCAGTGCTGATAACAAGAGTAAAGTATTAGCAAATTAGATATCATTACACCTTTGGTGGTAAAATTGTATTTAGCGATGGATAGAAAATGTATCGTCTTATCATAAAGGTGCCAGAACGATGCCAGCAGAAAGCTTTTGTAATTAACCATGACGAAGATGAACTAGTCGACTCTGTCAAATTAGTCGGTCAAATGTAATTCATTTGTAATACTCCTTTTGTTTTAATTAACCGTCTAATATATATGGAGCGACCTGACTTATTAGTTAGGGTATTAGAGTAAGGATCGTAAAGAATGTGATTTTAGTTCCGGGACTGTTTATCGCTTTGTATTCTTGAGCAAAGCATTGCATTTCCCGTTCCTCCAGTTCACTCAGCGGCCCAAAATGAGTAAACCCAAAACGTACCGGCGTCCAGTCCAGGCGAGTAATATATACACCACTGAATCCGGGAAAAAGTGGTCCTTATGATGCGAGAATGGCCCAAGAAGGAAACGTTTATCATATATATCTATTAATGGGCACCTATACGATGCTATTTGGATTAGATCTGGTTGGTTTGACCACCAAACTCTCGTATCAATCTTCACATAGAAAATAGAAAATCTAAACTTGGTACAAAAGAGTTTGAAACAAGTAGATTAGTTCTTAGTATTAATAAGTCCAGGGAATAAAATCGATACTTTGTCTCTAAAAATATTTAGCGGAATTTAATTTTCGAGATCATTTCTCACAAATTATTACATTCTGAATTCAATAAGGCTAACATTATTTTCCGTCCCCTTCCCTGGGGCAAATAGAAGTAAACACCAGTCAAGTTCTGGATCAATGGACTAAACTAAAATCTCAAATCTCAAACTTTTAAAAGCTTGAAGTAAATCAAGATACGTGATACTCCGTCATGCAAACACAATACACGTTAATTTATATTAAATGTTTTCATAAATCAATACCACTTTCATTTGTTAAGATTATTTCTATAGATAAGTCGGTGAGCTGGCAGAATCTTTTGCGTCTCGGCCGAAGTACCAAGCAGTATTTGGTCTGCTGCTACGTTTTGAGTTCAAATTCCACCGAGGTTTACTTAGCCTTTCATCCTTTCGGGGTCAAAAAATTAAGTACTAGTCGCGTACTGGACTCAATCAAATCGTTTAGTCCGGCCAAAATTCTATGCCCTTGTCTGTACCTACTATGTTAGCCTTGTGGGCAATAAATAAATAAGATTATTTCAATAGATATTCTATACAAATGATAAACACAGCTGATTTTTGTCAAAACGTTTCGTATCCGGACAATGTGATCGATGGCTATATAAACAATGTGTTCGCTGACAATAGTGGGTTACATGAGTGCTGTTGAAGGGTCAACAATCGCTAAATAATGATATATATCTCGGAAAACATCACTCTGGAAAGGTTCACAACAGAATAAAACTTCTTTCAATAACGAACTTTTAACAGGTGGTGCTATTAAGTTAGATATGACATAGGAATGGTTGTATGGTAAGTAGCTCACTTGCTTCACTCGTGAAAGGATGTGTTTTGAGAGCTCTCACGTCAAGAGGAAAAATGTCATTGTGTCAGCTTTGCTGAATCATATAGAACTACACAACTCTATGGATCTACAATTGGATTTTGTCGAACATACCGAACCCAGAGGATTGCCGTTTATTTCGCACCATTCAGAGAGTGACTATATTTTCTGTTTTTTGGGAAACTGTTAACTTTTGGAATCAATTTTGTGTTTTTTTATCCTGTTAAGGGAATTTATTCCTGTAAAATGTTACATCGTTTGAACCTGCGGGATGGCGGTTCAGATAATTAGAGAGCGTGAGGCATACGTGCCGTTTCAAAAGAAAATGTTGTAGCTTCATAAGTTGGGTTATGCCAAAAGACAGTATGAAAGAGTTAATGTCACTTGGGAAGAAATCAGGAATCACTAGGATTTACTAGAAGAAATTGGTAACGATGTGTTTATCACATCGCCACAAGAGATACAAGATGAAGACGTAAACCTTACTATCGTGTAGAAGTTATAGGAGATAGAAAAGCAGTTTTTTTTTGTAGATGTGTAGGTGATTGAAAAATGTCTGGCCCCAGCGTTGATATAAACATTCTACAAATGGGACCATAAGTATGCAACATTTGAAGTGCAGTTCAAGCCCGTAGAGAGAGCAAAAGTATTCTTAGATACTCAAAGACAGAACAAATTGTCCTCCTCCCAATGTATATACGCGTGTCAAGATTGAGGAGGTGCCCCCTCGAACGGATACGAGATGGATAATGGATAATGGCAGCCTTATGCCACGGTATGGAGGATACGATGAACGATGTAAGCGTCTTGAGGTACGCGAGTCAGAGCTGGAATGGAGTCCCCAGAGAAGCTCTGTTTGTTATAAGCACCACCAAATATATTGGAGGATCTGCCAGACAGGATGGCAGTTGACTAGAAAAAACATACTGAAGGTGAAAGTGGCAAGCAGGAATTGGTGCTTCAAATGTGGATAGAAGGGATGCGTATGCGCTCAGTGCGGCAAAAAGAAAAAGGCAGGGAAAGAAACCCATCCAGGTCCTCACAGCGGGGGAATTCCCCCAACCCCGTGCAGGCACAAGAATCCACGCTAATTAAAGCGCAAACTCCAGAGCAGGCACTTAACCCTACATTTAAAAATACCCACGCTCTTGCAGACTCACTAGTCACTTCCAGGAAAAATGTATGCAGCTTACCAGTCTCCACTAATACAAATATCCCCACACCCGCAGATATTGAAAGACCCGAGAAAATAAAAACCCAACCCAATCTGTATTCCAGCATTCATCGGATGGTATGATGACGGTTGACTAAGATGGCGTTTCCAAATTCAAAAGGAAAATAAAAAAATATTAACAAAATATAAGCTGTGCTCCGTCGAGTAAAATGACTGGGGCGAGACCAGAGAGAAAACAGATTATAAAAAAAGAACACTTAAAAAGAAGAAAAGCAATCGAATTTCGTGTTCTAATCGAGGCCCAGGGGTTCGTCAAAGTGTGCGATGATTGCGGTTGATTTTTGCTTAGTCATTGTTTAATTTGTATATTTATTTTTGAACTGTTCATACATTTTCGTATTTTGTTCTCGGATGGACAGGTGACCATTACTGTGCAATCAGAAAGGAAAACCCTGGAGTCGATTTCAGAAGCAGTGAAAGTGGTCGAGTCTCGCCTAGTAACTTTTGCGGAGGGTCGTAAGGCCTGCTGTTTCCGTTTTAGTCAAAAGGGCCATATCCGGGTAGAATGTGCCCTCTTCCCCACACACAAATGAAAACACCAGAAGGACTGGAGCCGGATACAGAAGAGGTGGAGCTGGGTGAGGTGGAGTGTTCTGAAGACAAAAAACAAGTACAAAAGGAACAGAGAAAGAAACTGGATATAGCAGTAATACTTCACACGGAGGGGAGGAAACGGAAAAGAGAAGAGGCGAAATCAAATATTGGTGAAAAATTTTCAAGGAAGGAAAACGAAAGGAAAGACTGTCTTTACATGTCTGTCAGGAGGTGCGAATCGAATATCTATCTATAGCAGACTGGGAGCCATAAAAGAAAGCATAATTGAAGAAGACCAAAATCTTCAGTACTTCATTAATTATTAAGCAAACTATTTGAACTATAAAAAAAAATTAAATGGATTCCTGAACCATATTTGTGGACAAATATGTTACTTCTGATCTTATAAAGAATTCAGAAGCGACCCCAAAGATAAGGAAATCCTAATGTAAGATGGATTTTTTTGACGTTGTTGTTTTAAACGTGCGCAGCCTGACGTCAGACAAGAAGCAAGGGGTCACTTCCTAAATGGTCGTGGACTTTGGATGTTATTGTTGTTACTGAAACTAGATTAAAAGGGCCAAGAGATTTGCTCCCGCTTTTCAACGGCTATGAGAAATACCTTCTCCTTACCGGCTTGGAGGCAGATGTGGGGTGTTGGTCCTGTTAAAAAAGGACCGAGTTTCCGAGAAACAGTTGATTTTTTTTGTGTGATCCAAAAGATAGCCGGGTCGTCATGGATATGATGTTCAGTGAAGGTGAGTTTTTAGATTTGTCGCTATTTATGCCCCCGACAAAGAGTGACAAAGTGCTTATTTTCGAGACCTGGAAAACAGTTAGGGACATCGCATCATTTAATTCTGTTAGAGGACTTTAACATAATTTGCAATGCACGTAAATATTGTGCTGGTTCTCGGACAAATAAGATTGGGAATAGTTGCTTTCGGAATATGCTAAGACGGGTTCAGCTAGCAGATCCGTACAGACTGGAATTTCCAAACGCTACAACGTGGACTTGGTCAAACAGTGATGGATCTACCAGATCTTACATAGAAATAAATTAGAAAGTTAAATAGAGACATAGTTAAGTGTCCACAATTCGATATAGTCAGTTACAGTGATCATAAAATAATCGCTTTTAAGCTTGACATAGATAAGATATATACTAGGGGTCTTGGTTACTGTAAACTGAACAAGTCTCTTTTGGTGATTGAAGAGTACAGAGGCAGGATTAGGATTTTGGCATCATTAATAATAAATGGTGGTACACGTTCAAAAGAGGCATTAAATTTGAGTCCATTAGGTATAGAATTGTGCTAGCTGCTGGAGAGGCTAGAAGGGATTGAGCACCAGTTATGGCCTTAGGGGAAGCACTAGTATCTGGCAATGCAAAACAGGTGAGGGCCAAGAGAGTGGAGTTCAACCAGAACCTCGAAACCAAACACATGGTATGCATTGTCAGATCTAAAATGAGTTCAACGAGGTGTGAGTGAATCAGCGCGAGTGACGGAAGCCCAATGTGGCAATAAAGCTACAATTCGATCTGTAACAAACTATAAAGTTTGGTTCATGAGCCTGAAAAAATGTGCGAAGCCTTTCAAGAGAATTTTAGCCAGCTTTTCGGGAGGAGCAGAGGACCAGGTGGTAGGAGGGACCTAACGGGCTTCCTCACCTTGCTGTCGCGACTCTCAGGGAAATGTGCAGAGCGCTGTGAAGGACTGAACACTCATGAAGAGTATCATTGACGCAATGGTGGACTGCAAAGCAGGCAAGCCTCCGGGACTTGATGGTCTATCTTACGAGCTGTACAAAAGTATGCCAGACTTGTTTGAGCACCTAGTGGCTGAAAGTTTCATGAACTGGCACAGAATGGGCTTATCCCAAGATCTGTTCACCGGGGAGTGGTAACTCTAGTTAGAAAGGACCCAGAGAAGGGGGATTCTGTAAATAACTTTTGACCATCACTCTGCAGAAAGCAAAGTTGAAGATTTTGGCCAAGGTATTAGTGAAAAGGTTGACGTGTGTCGTGGTTGATGTGATCGGGGAAGCACAGACATGTGCGACCCCTAGTCAAACGATCTAGGACAACATCCACCTTATACGTTATACCATAGAAGGTATGGTTAAACCTCGCAAGAATGAGGCAATGATCCATTTAGACCAAAATGAAACCTTTGATAGGGTGGACCATCCTTATCTGGTATCTATTCTGACACAGTTTGGTCTGCGCGTCGGATTCCTCAGCCGGATCATCTAGTTTTATGTTAAATCCGACTGAATGGCTTTATATGGAAGCTGTTCAGAATCAGACGCTCGGTTCATCCACGATACCCACTATTCCTGCTACCGTATGTGGGGGCTCTCGAGCTACTGCTGCGGAAGCAAAGTGCTATGCCGAGAGGACCAGGATGTGGAGCATCGGTAATGTAGGCAAGTTCATTGAGGAATACAAGGCAGCGGCAGGATGAACCGATACCCACTGTTCCTGCTACCGTATGTGGGGGCTCTCGAGCTACTGCTGCGGAAGCAAAGTGCTATGCCGAGAGGACCAGGGTGTGGAGCATCGGTTTCGGCATATGGACTCCCTATGTAATGTAAGCAAGTTCATTGAGGAATACAAGGCAGCGGCAGGATGAAAGTGTAACCGTAAAAAGTCTGTCGGCTTGCAGCTAAGCACCTGGAGAGTTAAGTCGATGCTTTCGAATAGTTTCGTTGGACATTGGACGGCGGGGGTGGCTCCGGTTCGGTCCAAATCACCAGATAGAGAAGAAATGGGCAGAGGTTTAGGGCAAGGTGATCCACATAGCCAGAACTTAGTCGGGCGGTGGCTATCCTTGCAAGGAAGGGCGGAATTGGCCAATATGTTTAACACATCGGTCATCACATGCTGCCTTTCTCTCATGCCATGCCCAGAGTCGTGGTTGAATAAGTTGGAGAAGCAGATTTTCCAATTACTGTGGGAAGGCAATACTCCACTTGTGAGACTCTCTATTTGCTGCCGTAAAAGTGGCGAAAGTGGTCGAATAACAAACGGTGCAGGACTTTACGATATATGAAATTAACTGTGTAAATTGTAAATAAATTAAGAACGAAAAGCCAGACCATATAGGTCATGGTCAAAGGGAGGCAGATGTGGGGTGTTGGTCCTGCTAAATAAGAACAGAGTTTCAGTGAAAAGGCTGTTTTTTTTTGTGATCCGAAGGTTAGGTTGATCGTCATGGATCTGACGTTCTGTGAACGTAAGATTTTCAGATTTGTCGCCAATAGTGAGGGACAAAGTGATTATTTTCGAGACCTAGAAAACACTTAGGAACATCGCATCATTTAGTTCTGATAGATGGAAATTGAGGCCTTCGTTTACGGAGTGTCGTAAAGCATTGTAGTTATTCCATCGTTCGGACGATGCCTGTGACGGGGGTTCTACCACATCCTTTTACAGAGGCTTGGTAGGGAAGTAGACAATTATGATGGCCTGGGTGAAAAGCTACCTTTCAATAATACTCAACTGAAAATCTGTTCCGAAGTACATTTGGGCCGAAGACCCTATTACCGAGTTATACCGAAGAGCTTGACCAGTTTGGGATGCATTCGCAAGGCATGGTGCGAGGTGCGACCCGACCGTCCAAAGTGCAGGCAGGACAGGGAAACCGTCATGTACGCGATTGTGCAGTGTCCAGGGTTGTCGGAAGTTTATATTTATGTTGAACACCTGTTGTCAGATACAAGGGAAGAGTACAATTATCATGTGAATCTATCATAAAAATTGACCCACGGGATTTCCCAACGAATAAAGGGAAGAATTTCTTTCTCATTGTGGTTTCAAGGGCGAAATAGGTGATATGAAAAATGAGATTAAGAGAGAGAATGACAGGCAACTTTGTATCAGAGTCCCACCTGGAGAGTTATTTTATATTTCCCCTGAAAAGAAAGGTGGACCATGAAATAAGATGTCTGTGTGAGAGTTTGTTAAAAAAAAAACGATGGAAAACTGTAGCACAAAATTTGTAAATGAATGGTGTCACGTGAATAAAATTGCATCGTTTGCCTAAAGTAATCAGCGAGTGTGAGGGGCCCGTGGGGTCCAGGCATAAACCCTGACCGCCGCTCCAATTGTATTTGTCTAATTTTCTTTTGTGTCTTCATTCGAGTTCATTTTATTATATACACAGACATTATATTGTAAATACTTCGTGACCCCATGCTGTGTATTGCCCCCGCTATGTTTAACTCCTAGTGGGTAATAAAGATATAATCATAATTAAATTCAAACCTAAAAAGAAATATTTGGAGACAGCTATCTTTCCACATCACACGGCAGAAAGTTATTCTCCCCACAACAGTTATCCATTGAGATTTCCATCGACAGGCGAAGAACTTTTTTCACCAACTTAAAAGACGTACACTCGGTGGAAATCAACAAAATTTCAAAATTTCCAAATGTACTTATGAAAGGAACTCCATTAGCTCAATCGTTGCCAGTTTAGGAAAAGTAAGGTAAGCCCTTTGGTTAATCATCTTCTAAATCCTCACTTAATGTAGCGTGTTTAAATGTTCGCAATTTCATGTCTAAATGGAAACTGGTATGTCTCCTAGACGTTATGAGATCGTATAGAGTAGATATGATGGCTGCCACGGCGTCCAAGCTGGACAGCTTATGGGACTCCTCACAACTCGTAGCAGATAAGAAGAAAGTTATTTCTCCATGTTTGCCGAGAACAAGAGGAAAGGATTTTGGTGTTGTACTGGAAAAACATCGATCCAGTAGGTGGAATGATCATCCTGGACATGAATTACAATGGTAAATTCTTCTGGTTGGTTGGTGTCTACATCCCAACCAAAAGGGGTCGGCACAAAATAATTTCTTTGAACGCTTGGAGGCTTTCTTTTAAAGACTCTAGTTGAATTAAGATATTTTAACTCTATTCTGGACCTGAATTTGGATAGAGTTGAGTCGGCTGGTAGGAGGAGTGTCTCAAACTTCAGCGGATTACTTAAATGTCTTAAGCTGGTAGATCGTTTCAGAGTGGATAAACCGAGTATTCCAGTGTGGACCTAGATGAATGGCACCTGTACAATCCGCTCTTAAATAGACATGACTAATGTTAGAAAATGAGATTGGTCCCTTTTTAGATGTTAAGAGTTTGTCCAGAGAATGGTCAAATGCACGATGCACATTGCTTATGACTCACAGTCAGGGATCCTGTTACTGGAAATCGAAAAAAGTTTATTTTAGCTTATGATACTTTTAGGAACAGGATTAAGGAGTTAGTTCAGAGGGAATTGATCGGAAGCGTCTTGAATAACCACTGGTGACTTTCACTGAAGCGAGCCATTCGGCATGAGTTTATTAAATTTACCAAACGGTTAAGTATACCTAGGGCTGATCTAGAAGGGTCATTAATTAAAGACTGGGCGGAGACTTTAAGTCTTGGCTCTGCATATCAAATCTTTTCAGCGATGCAGGCGTTAGATCCTCACCTCAGAGCAAAGCATGAAGGATGCATAGTCAAAGCGAAAGAAAGCGAAGGGGCAGTGAGGGGGTTTCACGTTGCCGGATGGGTTCGTGTTGAGGAAACTCGGAACGGCAATGAAACAGTGATAGAGTCTCTTACAAATTCAGACATGTGTGATGCCGTATACGAGTATTATGCGGATGTTTTCGGGACGGGTGGGACGCTGGACCATGTTCAAGGCCTTCGAGACTTCCTGGATGACGGCCCGCGTATTTCAGTGTGTGATGCTGAGTGCTGTGAGGAGCAGAGCTGATCGAGGTATTGGGTGACTGCTCTGGGCAGAAGTCACCGGGTTACGACGATTTACCTTAATTATTTTATAGATGCATGCCAGACTTGTTCGAGTAACTGTTAGCTAACATCTACACTCTGTGCCAGCAGAATAGGAGGATCCCCAGTGCTGTGGCACGGGATGTGGTAACGCCGATCAGGAAGGATCTAAACAAGTCTAAGTCATGTGATAGATGAGATCATGCGTTTCTGGCGGCGTATCTGGAGCCGAACTTCCGTTGTTGGATAACTGCTATGTACAAAGAAATCAAGTCTGTCATTAAGGTCAACAATTACTTTTCCGAGCCATTTCGAATTGAGCACTCAGTCCGTGAAGGGTGCCTTCTCTCTTCGATTTTGTATGCGTTAGCTCCCGAACCATTGCTGCAGAAGCTGGATGAGATAGGAAGAACACTGGATGGACCGTGAGGTGACACTAGGTCATTTTAGCGTACGCAGATGATGACACAATCATCGTGTCGGACAAATGGCAGCTACACTGTGAAGAAAACGCCATCAGAAGATACGAGGCGGTGGCAGGAGCAAAGGTTAATTGGGAGAAATCGGTCAGTTTGCAACTTGGCACGTGGAGAGGCCAGTCGATGCAGTCCAATAGCGTCGTGGAGTCCTGGAAGGACGGCCCGGTTAAACTGCTAGGGTTCTTGTTTGGTCCGGACCTCCAGATAAAGAATACTTGATGCGATTTAACGAGTAAGGTAACGACCGTAGTTCAAACCTTGTTTGAGAGAAAGCTGACGTTGCTGTAGAGAGCTGAGGTCGTCCCGGTGTGCAATGCATCGGTGGTTACCTACCGCTTGACTGTAGTTCAGTGGCCCGATTTGGTGCTAAACAACTTCGAGCTAATCGTTTTCTACTTTTTGTAGAAATTAACAAAGCCGCTTGTGAAGCATTCTATCTGCTGCCAGAAGCCACTGAAGGATGGGTTAGGGATGCCTTGACTGGGGATGCGTAAATACGCATTAAGGTTGAGGCATCTCTAGTTCTATCTGGATGGAGAAGAGGTGCGGTCACCGAACGAGATATTCCATTTACCACAGGTTGGAAACCGTCCTTTACACTTTCGTGGAATGTTCTGAGTTGGGTAATTTGTTAACCTACACCGAACGTATTCTATCATAGAGACGAAGAGTACACCTTTCGGGTGAATCCGTTATAAAGATGGTACTGCCCCCTTCCCTTCGTGGGGAAAGGTTGGCTTGTTGTTTCTGCGTGATAGCCACACTGGAAGATAGAGTATGGAAGACACGAAACTGCTGCAATATTTTGTAATATTGTTTAAATATTCCATCTTACAGTTGTTTAAAACTCGTTTATATATGTATAATTAAATAATTTTTAATTATAAATTTTTTATCATATATTTGTAAAATAATGTTAGTGGAACTACTTCGTTGCATGTTTAGTAAATCTGTTCTGTATTATCTGAGTAATGCCCCCACGTGTCAAATTATTTGAAATAAAGTAACTTACGTAACAACCACATAATTCCGTGTTTAGACCCATTGTGTGGCACCTTGGGCAAGTGATTTCTATAGCCTTAGGTCGACCGAAGCCTTGTCAGGGGATTTGGTAGACGGAAACTGGATGAAACCGGTCGTACATATACGTATACTTATATATGTGTTTGTGTGTTTGCGGTTCGGCAAAAGACAACGATAAAATAAGTACTAGGCATACAAAGAATAACTTCTGGGACCGATTTGATCGACTGAAGGCCGTGCTCCAGCATGGCCGCAGTCAAATGAATGAGACCAGTAAAAGAATAGTCTGGATAAAATTGTATTTGGTCGAGGCATAAATATGACTTATATAATGTAATTTTATATATACACTTTTTATTTCTTTTACTCTTTTTTTCGTTTCAGTCATTTGACTGAGGCCATTCTGGAGCACCGCCTTCACTCGATCAAACTGACCCCAGAACTTATTCTTTGTAAGCCCAGTATCTATTTTATCAGTTCCTTTTGCCGAACCGCTCAGTGACGGGGACGCAGACACAGCAGCATTGGTTGTCGATAATAGGTGGACGAATACAGACACAGAAGCACAGAAAGAATATATATATAT
>JACXVO010011022.1:233120-244311 GCA_015501135.1 Hapalochlaena maculosa
AATGTAGTGAAAAACAAACGAGTTAGCTATGTAAACAACGAGGAAATGAAAGACAACCTAAATAAACACAGAGAAAAGATCCTTCAGTATTTGGCAACTGCCTATAGACTACTCATTTCGCTCATTCACCGACAACATAAGTATTCAAGAATAATTATCCTTATAAATTTTAAGATAAAATTTAGGTTTTAAGGAGGGTCAAACTTGAGAAGAAAGACATGACAGTGGAAACATATAATGAAACCGAGCAAAAACAAATATGGTGGATCGTTAGAACAAGATGAAAATTGTGAAAGATGGGAGGAACGTGATTTTGAGAAGAGAAAAGCTAGAAGAGAAACAAAACGGATGTTTTTTCTTCTCTCTATTTTTTCTCTTCAAAAACTGTTTCTCTCAGCGTTCACTACTTGCCTAAGTTGGCTTAATCTTTCATCCTTTCATAGTCTATACATTAAGTATAATTTTAGCTCAGTGTTTGAACTAATAGACTTAGACTATCTCGAACATGCTGGCCTTGTGTAGAGATTTGAAATCAATATTCCCTGTCACTACAAAATGGAGTTCAATACAATGGAAAATGCTCATATCACGTATCGTTCTCACATTGTCACTGAAGACAAAGTAATTCACGTTCAAAAGATAACGTTAGGAATGAAGTGAACCTACATCTCAAACATGGGAAGTAATTGTTTCGAAATTTCAAAAGAAAAAGAAAACATAACTGTGATGTGGGCACTCAGTTAAAAGATCAATAGAATTCGGATAGTATAGCATCAGTGTTGGAGGGGTTCGTAGGAGTTGGACCACACACAGTGGAATTCTTATCATTGGTGGCTCGCTTTACTAAGGTGTCAGAAGCTGCTTGGCTCTTCCAACGACTTAGTCTCACCATCGCCTGTAGTAATGCTGCAAATGCGTTGGCTTAATTAATAGTATTTAGTTGCGACCACCTAAGACAGTTGTGATTGAAATTATGTTTTTTTTCCTCATTCCCTATCTTCTTTCAAGTTAGTGTTTCATTCAGTTTTAAATTTGGGATTTAATGTTATATAAATGTGCGTTATATATGTAATTGTCATTTCTGTTGGTAATAGTAACTTTTAGTATCAGGAAAAACAAATTGCATCGGTATAATTGCAAGTTATTTTTATACTAAAAAATTTTAGATTCACCCGTGATTATCATTAATATTATTTCATTTTTGAATTTGGCTTGCATTTTTACAAGTTGGCGCCAAGTATCACCTAGAGAGCTCAAGAGACAACAGGTTAGAAGTTCCTCTTGATGCTTTGCTTACGATGCCATATATTTGGGTGCCATATATTAGGGTGCCATATAGAGTATCGTTATAGAGAATCTTTCAGAGAACATAGAAATTTGAGTAACTTTTTTTAAATTTTGAGATTACATAGATAGTATTTTACGTAGAATGTGGGCAGTTCTCATGAGCACTATCTTTTGAGTGAATTTCTGCCGTCTTGGGATTTCCTGGTATCTGAACAACTAGGTAATAGTCAGCCCCTTTTGCTACCATTCCTAGAGCACCGATGACAATACCGGTGGCGCTAATAAAAATAAAAAGCAGTTTCAAACCTTGTATTAAAAAAATGTCGCAAAGACCGATTAAATAATTCATGCAAGATCATTATCGTCTTGCACGTTCTGCTGATTAGGCACTGAGACAGTGAGATCATCAGTATACTCAAGTTGAGCCAACTTTTCCCGCTGAATAGCTTTTATTTATGCTCATACGCTATTCGACTTTTCTTAGTATATGTTGCGTCTTTTAGCAACTGGATATGTAGAATTGCAATGCATAATAAACAACTAAAAAAAAAAAAACAACAAAGCAACTCAGGAATTCATGGGATCATTTCCAATCTTCGTGCGTGGTAACATAACCTCCTTTGCAAACTGTACTTAACATTTTAAAAATTCAAGAAGAGGTAATGAAATGGTTATTATAGTCAAGTATGGTTATTGTAATCGGCCTCGGTGATGTGATTGCACTACTGAAGGGCATATACAAAATTCCATTTAGCTGAACTCAGAAGCATATATATCCCAATGCTATTGAAATGAAGCTATGCAATCAAAGAGAAGGATTCATAATACCTTGACTACATCACAATGTTATGATAGAGTTCAGTTATAGTTTTTCGAGATTGCAGTAACAAGTTCATGCTCCTTTTGTGGAATGAAAGAGTTGTACAACATGGTGTTCATATTACAATTGAAATGCACATGTATCAGCTAAGTGTGACTTAATAATATGAGTATCTTCTGATGAAAGGGTTGATGAAATCGGAGTTTTAAGAAAAGGAGTCCTAAATTAAAGATGAGTAAAACGAAAAAACGTAAGGGAACAAAAGCGAAATGAACGTAGAGAGATAAAGGAAAGAGAAATGGGTAATATGGGAGATCTTAGGTGGAGAAAGAAAACGGAGAGGGAAATAGAAGTTTGAAGACGGAGTAAAGGAGTAAAGTTAAAAGAATCTCTAGAAAATAGAAGTGTCCTAGGAAAAAAATAAATTCTTAAATGACAACGTAAGAAGGAAGCTCAGATGCTGAGCTTACCTGATGTTAGAAGAATAAATGTAGACTAAGGACATGCTTAAGGATTTTCAGTTTAAATTTTCCACCGTGCAAAAAATAAAAGTATTCCTTTTATTTAGATTATTGCCAGGTAAGTTCAATATCTTTCCAGTGACTTTCGAGTTTTATTTGCTACTAATGCCATTGCATTTACAGGAATTTATGGTTATGCTACATTCGATTTTGTACGTCCAAATTTATTTTCACAATGATGTAGCAGCTAGCTTATTTCTATTTGGAAAAGACTACTCACGCTTTTTGACTCGGATCATCGTTTCTTGTATATGTAGTTCTCATCAAAGTCAAGAACTATTAATTTCAAATCTTTCACACCGGCAACATCTGTTCTGTAAACTTGTTACATTTCAAAACATTTATAGGTGAATGAACAACTAGTTGAATTCCCAGTTGAATTCCTACATTCTAACATTTTTACAGATCCATTATTCGGTACCTGTATTTCTATAGCATAAGACCTTTCATCTGAAGCCAAACATCCATATGGTTTGGAGACATTGACTAGGAACGGATCTCTTCCCATCTATTAGGATATCTAATATTTTATGAAAAGACCTTAGTATAGATCAGTAAAACAAACGTTGACACAGGAAACTGTTATTTTACTTTCAATATGTTTTACTACAAATAATTTACAGAATTGTATTATAGTTACAAGCTCTACATATCGAATATGTAACTACAAATCAACGATTACAAATCAACGATTACATATCCCTTTATCGGTTTATCTGTTGCAGATCGAACGCTGCCGTCATGTTAAAACACCACCGTTGATTCACCATAAGTGATCAGAATGCTAGGAATTACAACTAAACCAATCTCAGAAACTCTACTATCTTAAAGCTGACGTGATCCATAGCACACTGCACACGAAAAAGATGAGCTGGACAGGATTCGAATGATTTGGTCATAATTCAGTAATTAAGGCAACCAAAGAGATTATTTGTAATTCATTAATAAAATAATTAAAATTTGAACATAATTATAGTGATGATTCAATTTTTTTTATATTGCCTTTATATAACAACAAACTGCAGAAACATAGATTATAGATGAAGGTAAAGGCAAAAGTTATGTATGGTATATTGAGAAGGGAATAAAAGATAATAAATGTGGCACTAGTTTACAGCTGTGGGTTTAACTAAACTATATTCTCATTCAGTTACATGGAAAATGGCTGAATATTCATTTGGTAAAATCTGTGTAATATAGCATATTACGACGATTGCTTTTTGAATTACTGGAGAAGTTCAACACACAGGTAGCAAGAGAAATTTGTCTACTCATTTTCCTAGATATGTCACATGTTCCACAGTGATTGTAATAAACGAAACTTGCAAGAGAAATAAAACAAAAATGTATTGAATAATGAACTGGAAACCATAACTTTATACTTGTAATGTCAACTCATGAATCAATCAACTATTTCTGCATATGCAAAATTCAAATATATCAGTGGGGTATAAATGGGTAATATTTAGATACTGAATGGAACTGTCTGTATCTTTGTATGCTAAAAGTGCAGAAAAATCATTTCTACTGTTTGTTTCCTTTTCCTATTTTGATTGACACATGCACTCGCCCAAACCTCCTTACACACTAAACATATCTCTTCTCATGCATATTTATGTACTGTAACACATAGCTACACCATAATGTATTCCATGTTTATTAATTTGACCTTTCCTAAAGTACAGCACTACAGGTCGCAGTGAATGCCATTAATTATATTGAATTAGCTTCCATACATATTTTCTATAGTTGCAAACGCTTGGGCCTGGTTTATACTTATTTATTTCCCTTTTGAATCACGAATAAACTGCTTATTTGACAAATTGAAAGAACTATGATACATTGTATATACTAAAATTAGAACTTGATAAAAATAGAACAAAGAGAATGAAAAATAGACTTTAATTTCAAATTCAAATCTGAACAAAAATACAATCTCTAAACCAAAAAAAAACAAATTTCATTTTGATTGAAATCTAAATTTCAGTTTTCTATTTTTTTTTAATTGTTTCAATCATTTGACTGCGGCCATGCTGGATCACCGCCTTTAGTCGAACACATCGAACCCAGAACTTATTCTTTGTAAGCCCAATACTTATTCTTTCGGTCTGTTTTGCCGAACCGCTAAGTGACGGAGACAGAAACACACCAGCATCGGTTGTCAAGTGATGGTGGGGGGACAAACACAGACACAGAAACACGCATTAAGAATATATATATACATATATACGACAGGCTTCTTCCAGTTTCCGTCTACCAAATCCACTCACAAGGCTTTGGTCGGCCTGAGGCTATAGTAGAAGACACTTGCCCAAGGTGCCGTGCAGTGGGACTGAACCCGGGACCATGTGGCTGGTAGTCAAACTACTTACCACGAAGCCACTCCTGCACCTATAATATTTTGAATATAAGATATTTTTATCACATATAGTATGGCTTAAATTGATTGGCAAGCAGGCTTAAGTAGATTAGAAGGCAAGCTCAAGAAGGGTATCAAAGCTAGTTCAAAAATGTAATTAAAGCCGGATCAAGTAGAATAGAACTCAACAATAAGGTGTCTAGAAATCCTTGCTGGTTATTCTGCAGCTTTTATTTGTACACACACAATCCATCAGTACCATAGAAATATAACAGTTTCTCTCAGAAATTACAGCTACACTAGAAAACACTCATATTTGACATCAGGTTAAAGCATAGGTACTGAAAGTGCGCACTACCGCGCTCCTTGATGG
Source organism: Hapalochlaena maculosa (assembly GCA_015501135.1). Lineage (NCBI taxonomy): Eukaryota > Metazoa > Mollusca > Cephalopoda > Octopoda > Octopodidae > Hapalochlaena > Hapalochlaena maculosa. The sequence goes on from JACXVO010011022.1 coordinate 238,481, forward strand.
GCGTTGAGAGGGTCCAAGTGGGTGCTGGTGTGTAATGGGATGTCATAGAAAAAGGGGACACTGTGAGGCAGGCAATGAATTGGGGGACGCATTAATTTTTGTTATTATTATTTTGAATACAAATTATACATTATATCAATTATCAAATCATATATATAAATTAGTAAAATATCAAATTTTCACTTATGCATAAACAGGGGTTTGTCACTGAGAAGATTACGAAGCCATGAGTGTGTGTATGGGGGGGAATGTTTGAGAACCTCTGAGTTAAAGGAGAATATCTCATTTAAATTCCCACTCAAAAGTCAAACCATTCCTCACCAGTCGATGTTAAAAATGGAAGTTGTTTGAAACATTGTCCCTCCATCGTTTCTTCTTCTCGATGTCACCATAGTTTCAACGTTTGTACCAAGTAAAATCAAAGAGAATTTTTTGGTTTCAGATTTTGGCACTAAGCCAGCAATTTCTGGAGATGACGTAATTTAATTACATCTTACCCCAATACTCAACTAGTACTTATTTTATTGACTCTGAAAAACTGAAATGTAAAGTTGATCACGGAATTTGAACTCAGAACATAGGACATGCCACTAAGCACTTTATACAACATGCTTACTATTCTGCCAGCATAGTGCTTTAAAATAAGAAAAACAAAAGGGACAAGAAAATGCAGTTTGGGATGAAAGCGATCTATTTTTTTTTTATTTCATAATTCATTCTCAACGTAACATTATGAAAATTTCACAATCATACGTAGCTGACTTTGTTTGAGCTCCGTAGCTGACCTTGTTTTAGCTGCGTATCTGACCTAGTTTTTGCAGAGGGCCTGATTCTGGAACAGAAATCTTTGGGGGAAGAGGGGCTAGCCGTCAATAAACTTACGAAGCCTACCTCCTACATTCTTCCCTCAAAGCACCAACGCCGCCAAACACCGTGTAAACTATGCAGCCGACTTTCTACGCGAATTGTTACCAATTGCTAATCTTTGAAAAAATTTTAAAGAAAAAATATTATATTGCTTTCCCGGGGGAGGTGGGGCTATATGACATTAGAAAGTCTTCTATATAATATTTAGACCACCTAAGATATGCATGTGATGAATTGAGGACATGTAATCTTCACAATTACATTACATGACAACCTTGTTATCCGTGTCTCGTGTTTTATATTTTACCGTTCTGTATACATTTATTTATCACATACATATGTAAGGTGGTCTACATATCATATATATATATATATATATATATATATATATATATATATATATATATATATATATATATATATATATATATATATATATATATATTATCAGCTGGGTTTCATAATCAATAAGGTAAACAATTCTGTTTCAAAATATTTGCATTATGTAATTACGCTGTGTTTATATAAGAAGGATTCTTCAATTTTTAACCATAGTGCCAATGTTCAAATCTGTTTAACTCAATCACCAAATACGATAGCCTCAAAATCATTGTGTTTCTAGTTAGCCAAATACATAAATATTATAAAAGTGTAAGATTTTGACTCATTACGACTAATTGTATGTATGTCATTATGTACTACATTCAAGATTTACGAAATTCCAGTGCACGTTGGTACTGTATTAGAAGTATGGTTACATCAAGTCCAATAACTCATCTATAATATACGTATATAATGCTGATTTGTTGATTTTGGAAATAGCTAGTTCTGTATTTTCGTATATCTTAAAAAGAAGTTCAATAAGTATTATGATTCAATTTTATATATATATATATATATATGTGTGTGTGCGTGTGTGTGTGTGTGTCTGTGTGTGTGTCTCTGTGTGTGTGTGTGTGTGTAACTCTCCTACAACTAAACTGAATTACTATAACAGAAATTTAGTTAGTTACCTGGGGCCAAATTATTTTGACCTTAAGTAGTGAGAAATCTGATAGTGTTCTCGGTCGTCAGCAGCACGAGAGACAGTCAGGCTGGGGTAGCATCGATCACACGCAGACAGTCTCGTTACGTATCAATGGCATGAGATCTAGTCAGGGGATATATCATCAGCCCTACTCGGATGGTCTTTTTTACATACCCTAGGCACGGGCGTCAATCAGGCACCCTGGGCATCGATTGCATTAGGATAGTGATCTTTACATAACAACGGCATTGGAGCCTGTCATGGTGTACACGCATCAAACATATGAATGGTGATTTCTTCTACATACCACCGACAGTGGAGCCAGTCAGGCGGACCACGTTCGGATGGTAGAACATGTGCTATTGCACATAAAGCTTAGTAAAGTTACAGTTAAATAAATAATGTCACAGAGTAAATCTGAACATGTGTCTCTATAAAATCATATTTAACATGTTTGTGTGCATTCAGGTGGAATAAGACCTTTCACTTTGGGAATAGTCTTTAGAGAAATTTCTTCTCCTAGGCATGTGAGAAAACACATTTGTGTGTGTGCGCGTGTGTGTGTGTGTGTGTGTGTGTGTGTGTGTGTGTGTGTGTGTGTGTGTGTGTGTGTGTGTGTGTGTGTGTGTGTGTGTGTGTGTGTGTGTGTGTGTGTGTATGATGGGGAGCAGAAGCTGCAATTGACATCATTAGATTATAGTAAACATGTGTCTCAATGTTGTTCCGTTTTGCTAGATTTGGAAACCAAATTTGATTAATCGTTCCGTAGAGAAAGGTTTTATCATGTCTGAATACAATCAAAAATATTAAATGTGACTTTGGATGAATATAGTTTACTCAGCGCTGCTTTGTGTGACGTTAGTTATCAAATTCGAGTTTGGCTAAGCATCACCCACATCGGCATACGTTTAACATACATTTTGTATAATATTTTAATGAGAATAATGTTGTTATTCTAACCAGGCTGTGAGATACAAATCAGATTTCATCAGCTGAAGAATTGGAAGTGTATCCATCTTATTAATGTCACCCACAGCCCCTTTAAGAAAGCTGCTTCTCCACATGTCTATAAGGAGAATTTTCCATAGAGCTAGAAAATCCATCATAATCCTCATCTTCTTCATTGTCACCAGTCTTCATCTTGATGATGATAATTTCCATTATGATCAAGATGATGACCATCATCGACACCATGATACCATCATTTAACGTCCATCTTCCATGCTAGTATGGATTAGATGTTCGACTGGTCCCAAAGACTGCATTATGCTGCAGTATCAGCTTTGGGCATTGCCTCTATAGCTGTATGTCCTTTCTAACGCCTTGTAGTTGTAATACACAAATAAAGGTTGCTCATACCTTGAAGTGCAATCAGCGACAGTCCCTTCAAGCATCAGGTCAACGGAAAACTTCATGACCTAATAGTTGTATTTATGTGTCAGCTCTACCCAACCTCTGGGCAGAAAAGGCCAATATCCTATGATCGCTCCCAACACAGGTTTGCCCCTTACAATATGCCTGTAAGAAAGGAGATTGTTTTTACTCCAACTTTTCTTGATGTGGCGTCAATTCATCTCCTCTCCCTTGTGGGCACCCATCTGCATTCCATAAAATTAAAAGTTTACTGTCTGTACTTGGAGCTTTATTTTACGAAGTACAAGCATTAGCAAGACCATCGTCCAGTTTGCAAGAAAATGAAGCCTGAGAGAAAAACTTTTAATCTAAGAGAAGAGGGTAAACATAAGTGAAATTATTAGAGACGGAGCAAGAACAGAAATTACACGAGGAAGAAGAGCAAACTACATGGTCACATACATTGTAGGTGAAAGGGTGGGAGTGATTGAGTGGCGTCAGAGGAAGGTTGTATACTAAGACAACAGGGTAACACTGCTTGCAGGAATGATTAGGAAGGTAAAAAATGAGAAAGGGATACTGTAACTAAATTTAAATGGAGTTAATATCAATGAAGAGCAAGAGAAGGAAACTTGAAAGGTTTTTACATTGATTTCATCCTCCTGCTTTACATTGCTAACCTCTTCCACTAATGACATTATACTTTTGTCTTCTACCATAACTATAACCATGTGTATCAGGTACAACAGTACATTACACTGTGTAGCGTTAGTTTTGTCCTTGGAGAGTAACTGTTATTTGTTGATCATTGGAAAATGCGAAATATATCTAATATTTTCTTCAAACTTTGCTCTTCTCACATTTATTCAAACCCATAAGAATCCCTTTCAGCACATGACTATGATATTCTCTCTCTGCTCTTACTCCTGATCATATATCCACTTATTGTCAGCAATTAGAGACATGCTTAACTGAATATAGTCAAGCAACTGACAAGCAAATCTGTGGTATTCAGCAGAATATTTGCTATAACAATATTTCTGCTTCAACAAAGGCGGCGAGATGGCAGAAACGTTTGCCCGTCGGACAAAATGTTTAGCAATATTTCGTCTGTTCTGAGTTCAACATCCGCCGAGGTTGACTTAGCCTTTCATGATTTAAAGTTCGACAATTAAAATACCAGTCACATACTGGAGTCGATCTAATCGACTAGCCCGGCAAAAATTGTCTGTCCTGTTTTGTCCATTCTATTTTAGCACCTTGTGGGAAATAAAGAAATAAGTATTTCGTTATTACCCACAAGGGGCTAAACATTGAGAGGACGACCACGATCAGGCAGACAGGTAAAGTCGATTAGATAGTTTCCTGTACGCGACTGGTACTTAATTTATTGATCCCTAAAGGATGAAAGACAAAGACGAACTCGGCAGAATTTTAACTCAGAACATATAGGCAAACGAAATGTCGCTAAATATTTCATCCGACGTGCTACCTCTTCTGTCAGCTCACCGCCTTGAAATAAAGAAATAATAAACGTTAGCACGTCGGAAGAAACGTTTAGCGATAATTTGTCTGTGCTTATGTTCTGAGTTCAAATTTCGCCGAGGTCTACTTAGTCTACCATACTTTCAGGTTCGATAAGTTAGGTACCAGTCGCATACGGAAATCAAATGGACAGGCTCAGCTATATTGTGTGTCTTTGTTTGTACCGTATATGTATATACCCTTGTGAGTAATAAAGAAAAAAGAAACGTTAGCAAGTCAGGCGAAATACTTAGTGGTATTTCGTCCGTCTCTATATTCTGAGTTCAAATTCCACCGAGGTCGACTTTGCCATTTATCCTATCGGGGTCGACAAAATAAGTTCCAGTTGCATACTGGAGTCATTGTAATCTGTTTCTTCTTCTTGTTTGTCTTTGTTTATCCCCTCTACGTTTAGCTCCTTGTGGTCAATAGACTAATATATATTTCTGCTTCAATTACTCAGTGTTGAATCTGTGTGAAATGTAATAGAAGGAAGGTCAGTTTTAAAACATTAGCGTCCAGGCTGCAAAGCTTGAAAAATTCTGAAGTAGTTTTAATTTAAATATGGTTTTTCATTTTCTTTTTAAATCCAGGAAAATCCTGGTGCCGTAATAGTTTAAACAAACATTTTCGTTTTCACTATAAATCTGAAAAATTGTGAAGCAGCAATAATGATGACAATTGAAGATGATATTACTGTTACAGCAATATAGATGATAATGTTTTTCAGAAAAAAAAAACAATTGAAGTATTGTTTCTAAATGCTAAGAACACCTGTTGAGAGATAGTAAACATAACAAAGGTGATATTTTAAGCGATCTAATTGGATTCAATTTTCTTGAACATTCTTCAAACAGCAGTCATGAACAGAATATAGTGGAATGGAAAAACAAAATTAAAAAAATCATGATTGTAATTATGAAAAATAAAAGGAAAACGACATAGATGAAATGTATACTACAGCAAGAAATTGTATGTAAAATACACTTGTACATTCACACAGATATCTATATGTGCATGTGTGTGAATGTCTCTCTCTCTCTCTCTCTCTCTCTCTCTC
>JACXVO010011033.1:285742-296749 GCA_015501135.1 Hapalochlaena maculosa
AGTACGCGACTGGTACTTAACTTATCAACCCCGAAAGGATAAGTCGTCCTCAGTGGAATTTGAACTCAGAATATAGAGACAGACAAAATATCACTAAACATTTCGCCCGACGCGCTAACGATCCTCCCAGCTCACCACCCTGTGCCATGTTCTATTGTCTACTTTGGCATGGGTTTTGAATTGGATTCTCTTTCCAACTCCAACCACTTTATAGTGTACTGGGTGCTTTTTACATGGCACTAGCACTGATAAGATCACTGAGAGAGGAACCGTGTTGAGAAAGATGATCTTGTACCATGTGATGAGGGGTTAAAGTATGATAGGGTGTGAGAGAAAAAGGTTTCTTGCCATCGAGGAGATACAGTGTTACCCAGTTGGAAAATGAGAAAGGTGAGAGAAAATATGGTGAAGACATTCAGAGGAATACCCTGGCTTGAGAACCAATGTTGGTGTGTTTGTGTCCCCTCAAATTATTTTCCCGGCTTTTGTTTCACATGTTCAAGGCAGCGGTCGGCGGCACCCCTGGTGCGTGCCGGGTTGATTGGCCGCAGGTGCCCAGCAATGAGCACCCATGTGGGTGGCACATTAAAGCACCAAAACCATGTGGCACGCGAATATCACATGTGTGGGTTAGCACGTAAAATCACCAAAAACCCTGTGCCATGTGAATGGCGCACGTGTGGGTGGCACGTAAAACTCACCCCACACTCTCGGAGTGGTTGGCGTTAGGAAGGGCATCCAGCTGTAGAAACCATGCCAAACCAGACAGGGGCCGTCTGTGGCCACAGAGGCTGCTGGCTCCTGCCGAAAACGTCTAACCCATGCTTGCATGGACAATGGACGCTAAATGATGATGATGATGATGATGATTAACCCGTTAATGTAGGTTGACCTAAATATACGCTCGTGCTTTGCAGGTCTACACTTGGTTGCCGTGGACTTACGCAGCAGGTCTGGCCTGGATCCGTCAAAGACTGTATCAGCTGACATACATTTGCGCTCGCTATTATGTACTTTATCTGCTGATGTGTGCACGCAGCGCTGGCTGCCACGGACAGACAGAAGTGAAAAATACCGGCATCAACGGGTTAAGCTTCCCCACAAAGCACCCAACCTCCAGGAGTTATCTGACAGCAAAACCAGTCCCTGAACAAAGCAGCACACTGAGGCCTTTTCTTTTCTTCTTTTACGAGTTTCAGTCATTTGACTGCAGCCATGCTGGAGCACTACCTTTAATCGAACAAACTGACCCCAGGATTTTTTCTTTGTAAGCTAGTACTTGTTTTCTCGGGCTTTCAGGCTGAACCACTAAGTAACAATAACAACGTAAACACACCAACACCGGTTTGATGGTTGGGGGACAAATACAAACACACACATATATGTATATATACATGATGGGGTTCTTTAGGCTTCCATCAACCAAAGCCACTCACAAGGATTTTTTTTTAATTTTATTTTTAACATAAAAAAACGAAATTGAACCAAGAACCTGATAGGCTGCAACCAGCTACGTTAGCGCAGACATTCCATTCTTATTTCTTCATCACCCACAAGGGGCTATACATAGAGGCAACAAACAAGGACAATTTGGCCAGACTAGTTGATTAGATCAACCCCGAAAGGATGAAAAGCTAAGTCCACCTAGGCAGAATTTGAACTCAGAACGTAGCAGCAGACGAAATACAACTTGGCATTTCAGCCGATGCGCTAACGCTTCAGCCAGCTCACTGCCTTCCCACTCACAAAGATTTGGGCAGCCCGACGATATAGTAAAAGACACTTGCCCAAGATACATTACAATGGGACTGAACCTGGAACCAGGTGGTTGGTAAACAAGCTATTTACCACAGAGCCACTCCTGCACCTATGAGGTATAACCTATTTCTTGACAGCAAACCACAACATTGACTAACATGAACGCGCATGGCTAAGTGGTTAAAGGTATTCAGCTCAGGATTACAAGGTCGTTGAGCCAAATACCCAGTGGTGAGTTGTGTCCTCAAGCAAAATACTGTATTTCTCCTGGTTCCAGTCCATCAGCTGGCAAAAACAAATTGTACCTAAGGGCCAGACTTGTCATACTCCATGTCACACTGGATTTTATTAAAGACGACGTTGTTAAGAGTGTACGAGTCTGCGGAATGCTCGGGCAGCTCCAGTAACCAGATGGAGTCTTTCTACGTAGACAAATGCTACCTATTCCTGAGCAACAACTCAGTTACGCTTCAAGACCGTACTGCATCCACATGGTTATGATACACTATCTCCTCCTCATGAGGGGCACTGGATCACAGATTCGAGTATTCCAATGCCCCATGCCGTTGCTAGATACTTGTTAAGACTATGCAAGGACTCTTACGCCATCTTGACCGGTTTTGTTTGCCCTTCAGGTACTAGCCTAGCTAGGGGAGTGTGGCAAGGGAGGTCTGCCCAGGGCGGCAGTCTTGGGTCTACTATAAGCAAGGTGCTTTCTGTGCGGTCCGGTAGGCATGACAAATGGAAGAGCTGCTGGGGGGGGGGGCAGCGCACACTCATGCTACACCATTGAATTCAGGGTTTTTCTTTTTTTTCTCCTTAGTAATCCTGTGAAAATGCCGGGTTAGCCATTGATATCCCAGGCCGTGTAAGAAGTACAAATGGATGTCACTCTAATTTTAGTGCTACACACTGTATAAACATACCCTTATGGATACCACATACATATAAACAAATACTTCACAAGCAAAAGTAAAGAAAACGTACACCATGTGTTTGGGGTTAGTGTTTTTGTTACGCCAAAACTGATGGTGTACGCATTCTTTACCCGGTTTCACATGCATAATAACATATATTACACAAACAACATTCGTGGGCGGCTAAGCCTCCCTCTAATTCCTATGAATATGTGTATAATGCCACATTCGACTTTTCTCCTCTTTCTTCGGTATTTTCTATGTTTACAGTATCATGCACAAGGTTCTGGGAAGCACTTGTTAAAAACGAAAGCATGTGTGTAAATGCTAAAGTTAATCCAAACCACTTCACTTTAATAATAATAAACGATTTTCTATACAATGTTTTGGTCAGTAAACATTAATATTGAGGGAAAATATAAGGTCCTGTCGTAATTAGGATTGTTAACTTTGCATTTTCGTAACCCTGCGAACAATAATTATAAAGTTAGGTCTTAAGTTTTAGTCACGAAATAAAGGTTTTACTGAATAAGGCATTGATATTTATAATAATTTTTTTAAAAATAAAGTTGTATTTTGGAATAGCCATAAAGTCAAATCTAAACACAGGCACAGAAGTAACAACCCGAGTTAATTAATAAATATTTGTGAAACTTAAACAGGTGCGTGTGTTTAGATTTGGCTTTATGGCTATTCCAAAATACAACTTTATCCGCTTCAACCCACGAGTTTAACATCCAAAATCTTGCCAACAAAATACAAAATAATTATTTAAAATAGTTATTAACTAAAATTATATAGCCTACATCGTCGTGAAAGACCTTTCATTTTTTTCCGATTTAGAAAAAAAAAGTTTTCTAACTAAAACTCGTTACCGATAAATATTTACAAACCGTATATTTTAATTTATAAACATTGTACGCTAATAATAAATTACTTAAAACTAATTATAAACTTCAAGGGGAAAAAAAACGAAAGCAAAATAGAAATATTAGCAAAGAGAGGAAATTAGTTAAATTATTTTAACATATTAAATCATATTCCAGCTAAAGAATATAAAACTAACAACAATAATAATGATCATGATAATTAATTATAATAAATTTAATAATATAATAATAATAAATTTAAAATAAACTTACCTGAAATGAAAACTTCATCGTGAGATGAGGAGGCAAGCAAGGTAAATGTTTATAGATAAATATATATATGTACACACATGTATATATGTATAAATAAAAATGATTGCTTTTAGTATTAAATATTATAACAATATATATATATATAAGTGAGGGAGATGTTTTGGGGGGTTATTTTTTCACCCTAAATAAATAGCTTTAGGTTCGAAACCTCATCATTTTGCCATGTGGCGGAATGAAACGAGAAATTTTTTTTATTTAGTTTTTATATATTTACTTTTTTAATTATTTTCTTATTCCGTTCTTTTTCTTTCTTTCTTTTTTCCTCAAACTTACAGAGAGAATAAAAAAAAGGAAAGAGTGAGAGAAAGAAGGAAAGAGAGAGACAAAGAAGGAAAGAGAGAGACAGAATGAAAGAGAGAGAGAAAGAAAGAGAAGGCAAAGCAAAGTAAAGCGGAAACGGAAGTGTATGTACATTTCAGAAGATAGACTGATTTCGATTGGTTAACATCTACCAGCTTGATTAACGTGATTCTGATTGGTTATAAGTGACCAATGAGAATGCTTTATTTGCTGTAATTCATGTCCAACCAACTCAATCATATGACTACTGCGCCATTTTTGCGTGTGTCTCTGATATTTCCCAATTTAATTGTTGGTCTCTGAAGAGAACCTGCCCAGTCTCTTGTGTTACCTTCACCACAGCCAGAGGTTTACTATAACAACCCCCCTGTTCATTCATCGTCGTATTATTGACTTCACTATATATATATATAATTACTATATATATATATATATAGTTGGCTCTCTGTCTCTATCGATACATAATCAATAGATCTATATATATATACCCGTTCATCGTTGAAACCTTAATTACACATCATGTCTACCGACGATGCTCCAATTTATGCGCCGTTTTTTGGTGTAATGGGTGCCACATCAGCAATGGTATTTAGTGGTAAGTTTTAAACACGCATATATTCTATATAATTATATCCTATATTATTATAATACATACATACATTATAATTTCCTTCTTTGCTTCAAATGGTCTGTCATTTTTTTTATATATTGCTATGAACAGTATTATTAATGTTGTCTTAGCCTTCAAATTATAATTTAATGTAATCTAAGATCCCTGTTATTTATTACGTCCCTTTTACGTTTCGAGTTCGTATCCTGCTGTGGTCCACTTTGCCTGTCATCCCTCCGGGGGTTGATAATATAAACTACCAGTCTAGTAGTAGGGTTGATTGGTACCAATTTGACACTCCTCAAATTTACACGGCTTGAACCGAAATCAAACACTTATTTTAATTATTGATATCAATTTTATATTATCGAGGCTCGAGCCCTTTGTCTTTACGTTCATTTGCATTTTGAGATCGAATCCAGCTTGGTCGACTCTGTTGGTTCGCCCTTCGTCATGGGATGGGTTTGTGTAAGTGACATGGGAGTTCCACCTGTCTAGTAATGTGGACTGGTTTTGAAACAGCAGCGAAATCATACCGTGCCAACAAAATGATTAACCTGAATTAAGTAGCGCAGAACTTTGTACTGTCTGGAAAAAAAAAAATCAAACGAGGTACTGTCACGAGTGGAACGGCTTTTGGGGCCTTTAAGTTTGGTTTGGCCCACTCCGGGTTGACGTGAAGCTGGTCAAACTATATTCACTTCAATCGACATTGCCCTGTTCACACACACATCCTCTTTGGGGGTCAATAAAATTAGTAACACAAGTATTGGTGATCGATACATATAACTATAGTTTCTATTATCCACCATCGCTATTCACCGAGATGTGACCTTGTGCCTATGTTATAAAAATCATTGTTGTTGCTACTATGACTTGTAGCCGCCACCGCCTACATTAATCTGTGTCAGTCAGTTTCCATTCTAGAAACTAAGACTCATCAACATAAATGATTGGCCCTTCCCTTGTTTATCGGCACCGACAGTTATTATTATTATTACTACTACCAATATTGTTGCCACCACTATTACTGCTGGTCGTCGTCCGGCTTTGCTGGAAACGGTAATAAAATATCCCTCAAATTACATTCTACTCTTTTAGAACGGAAGGAAAATACAAAAAAAAAAGACTAACATTAAAAGAATGTAGCTCAAGACGTATCAGACGATATGGTTAGTCATGGTTGGAAATGCCTGTTAATGTTTCTTCGACAAGGGCTGTTGACTGAAGGGTGGAAACTACCCCACTTTTGGTGGTTTGAAAAGAACAGGAGTCTTGGCAATATTTTAATTCTTATTAGTGTCCAGGAAATACTAGCTATTCCCATATTTCTTGATAATCGTTTTCTTTCATTCCACTTTAAGCATCACAATTATATAAGTATAGTCGTCACCAAAGTGACGGAGGGTTGTAAATTGCGAATAACTACCCAAACCTAATATTATATAATATATATCCGCAGACAGCGCACGCACTTGCTTTTACAGTCCTAAATTCAAATTGGGTTTTTTGACTGCTCTTTTACTCTTATACCATGCTCTGAAGTATGTCTATATGGGTGTAGAAAGAATTTTCTCGTCCATGTATGTATGTATCCATGAATATATATGGATAAAAAACAGTCGAAAGGTCAATTCGAATGTTAAGACCATGAAAGCGAGGATATATACATACACGCATGTGTGTGTGTATATATATGCGTAGGCGCGAGGCCCAATTATTTGTTTCTTGAGGGAGGGGCACTAGCGACTTAGTGTCTTACTGGTATCCATTTCAACGGAATACCGGCAAAGTTTAATTCCGGAATTACTAGCACAAGGCACCCGAATTTTATTCTGTCCAGACCGCCTCAACTCTTCTTCCTTTTTAAGACTTATAATCGTGCACACATTTATTTCTATCTTACTAAGTTGTGAGATGTGCATTTGGTTTCTGTGCCCTAATGTGATCTTTAAGACGTCAATTTAATGTGATGGGTCTTGTCAAAAACCGTTACGCTTTCATTTCATTCACACCTCTGTGCTTGTCGTAGTCTTTTCGGTTTAACCATGTCCGCTTTTGTTTTAACTGTAATTACGGTTCTGTTCGACATACTTTGGATATATGAAAGGCAAATTGGAATGTATATTTGTATTTTAAACCTATACACACACTCTTATGGTACTTTCCAGACTGGTTAGTCCAATACCTTTCGGGAACGTGTTTATAAGGAGTGAAGGGCAATACTTTAACTAAATTAATAAAATTGAGAACCCCTCCCCCCATATATATATATATGCAGATGTGCATAATATATGAAAATGTGTTAACCCATTAGTTTAACCAAAATATGGAGCGTATACGCACGAACGTATTGTATGTTGATGTTTATAATGTGTGTATATTGTGTAGTGGTAGCGAGCAGCTTTATTTCCAAAGTGTCTACACATGTACAAGACGGGTGTATATTTTTAGCTTGTAATAATCTGCATATATTATGCAGTTGGTTTGTTTTAATAAGTGAAATATGGTGTATTTTATATTTTACACACACACACACACACACACACACACACACACACGTGCATATGTATTAGGACTATTGAGTACTTTTCGTGCTCGAGTGGTGAGATACGCTGTTTAATTGACCTATCGCTTTATTTAAATTCTAATGTGTAATTATTGTAGAATAAGCGTTGAAGAGAGCAGTTATTGTATTGAAATATGTTGACAAAGCTGGAAAGCATTTTATATATATACGTATATATATATAGGGTAGTAAGGTTTTGTTTTTTCAAGAATGAGGCACATCGATGGGTTGAAGACAAAGAAACCATTCTCTTGTTCTGTGAAGAATCTCATTATTCAACACTATCTTTTACATATATATATACATCTCTCTCAATGCCTGAACCACACGCCCACTCATTGGCAGTCTTTGTGTCGATCGTATATTTAATTAGAACATCTTTTCGTTTTACACACCTGTTATTATAACAACTTCAATGTCGTAAGCCTTAAGTTATTTTTTTTTTTCTAAATTAATAGTTGTCTTGAAGCTTGTGCGTAAATATTTCTTGATTAAAACCAGGCAGAAATAAAATGTATAAACCATCTCCCGCCTCTTATACTGATCCTTTTAATTGGAAGTACGTCGTGATATCTCCTAGTCTCTCGGGCAGAATCGGTTTCGTACCATTTTGTTTCTCTACACAAGCTACCACCACCACTGTTTTAATTCAGTGTTTTACACTCGGCCCTGTATGTGTGTGCAAGAACACCATTTGCGGTTTTCTCCAGTATAACCCTTTAAAAGTGTTTCTTTAATAGTCCCCTGTTTGATTCTTGGCTTACCTAGTATCTATATCTTCCTAACGTCTTAGACTCTCGCATCCCTCCTTGCATCTAAATACCTCATTAACGGATTAGAACATTTTATAAACTCGTAGATTCTTAAACAGACGTTACAATAAACGTTTGGCGATCTTAAATCTCTGCTATATATGAATGAATCTGTTGAGGTCGGCGATAATCTTCTCTTCGTATCCAGTGAGGTGCTGGGGTAATGTGGGATTCGGCATACTAATAAGTCACGTGAAGACTTTCTCGTCGATTGTCTTTGGAACGAATGATTTCTGTTCCACAGCTTTTTTTTTTTACCCCCTATCTATTGACTCCCTCTCCATTCGTTTAATCCATCTTAGTTGGGCTACTGTAAATATAAATGAAGCAAGATGTTAGGGTTGGTGAGTGATATTAATCTTGTGGTTGCTTCGCCCAGTAGCTAGCTACATGTCCCCCCGCCCTCGCTCTCGTCGCGCTCAGCTGTGTGCTACTGTGACACTGGGGGGATGGATGGTTGTTGCTCTTACGTGTTGATGTATTGAGATTTGGTATTTCGCACAAGCTTCTTTTAAGATTCTTAATATTCTAGCTGACGTCGCCGGAACGGAGAGTTGCGACGTCCATTCGGTTTCCAAAGGATATTTTACAGTCGAGTAAAAACGGTGGAATGTTCTGAAAACGGGTCTTCTAGAATAGTCTTCTCCGACTACAGACTTTACTAGATTTATTTCTACAATTGTATCTAAGGGATACATTTATTAAGGGTGGTGGATTAACACAATTGTTAGGACATCGTGCGGACCCTGCTGAATTTAGTTGCAGTGCTTTCCGTTTAGAGTTCAACTCCCGCCTAGGTTAAGACGTCGTCTTTTTCCGAAGTCGATAAAATGAAATACCAGTCGAGTACGGAGGATTGATGGTTATCGACTAACACCCACCAAAATAAATTCAGGCATTTGTGTCTGGCTAGAAAGAATTATTTGTAGATATAGATGTACTGAGTTGAAGCAAAGGTGAAGGCCAGTCGACATGCTCTCAAGTCGGAAGAGAATCACTGGATTTTTTTAGCAGACGTTAAATGTCTCTCTTCATCTCTCTCTCATATTCAACGTTGACACGCCTAAATTCATATCTTCGTATATGGCAGCACTTCATTTAATTTAAATAAAATCTAAGCTTGTTTGTTAACAAGTTACGATGTGCAAAACAATCTAATCTTAAGTGTTGTTTGAAAAGGTTTGCCGAGAGAGGAAATATCTTAAGTTTTCGGGCGGCCTATTTTCCTTGGCCCACCACTACTAATCCTAATCTTGTTTCGAAATCGTAGTTTGACTCCTCTTCTAGCGTATTTATCGAAGGCGTCTCGGCTATGACAATGTCGCTTCTTCTCTCTCTTCCCCCGCCCCCCAGTCCTGTCTAAAACCTTTTTCGGTGTCTTATTTTAAGTCGAGTGTCGGCAAATATTTATCGCTGAAACCTTGGCCACATCTTGGTTAGTGAGGGCAAGTGCACTGCTCTTAAAATATCTGGTCTTTGTTCGATTTTTCGGCAGCCGTCCTTCTTAAAGCACAAGGTTAATTCTTAGATAAATGTGGTCAAAGTACTAACATTTGGGGGGTGAAATAGCAAAGGTTGAAGGGTGAAGTACCGAACTAAAGTATACACACAATGACAACCTGGATTGTTATCGTTATATCTACGGTGGTGGAGTAGTTTATTTATTGTGTTCGGTATACAAGTTTTGTGAGGTGTTTACGTAATCAGGGTGATGATAGAGGAAGCACTGTAAATCTGTCCTCAATGTTTGCAATTTTTATCCTTAAAGAGAAATATTACAAATCATAAAGGTCTTGTACTTTTAGCAAGGGAAAACTTTTGGAGGGGTAGTACTTTCCGATAGGGCTATGGAATGTCAGGACTTGCTTCAATGGATATTTATCACCGCACCTTTTCTTAATTCTAGTGAAAACATCCGCTTCTTTCGCCAATCCTTTTTAATCTACAGCTGAACCTCATTCATATGACAAATGAGATCATATGATGTTATTGTAAGTCATGAGGTTTTCGGGGGTAGTGATAAAATACTCAAATGAGATTTTTTTTATCTTTATAACAGATGTGACGTAATTTGACTTTATTTTCAGGTGCTTATGGCTATTTTAAAGATCGATTTTTTTTATTGATGTAATTTTAAAAATCTTTAAATCGGTAAGAAATGGTTATTGAGCAAAAGTGTGGTCCACTGAATGCCAACCAAAGGTTACCTTGAATTTTTTCTTTTAGTCGTGCGGTACCCCCGATGAGGAATTAAGTTCGCATGCAGCCTGCTTCTCGAAAGTAGGCTGCCCATACTGTGGTGGTCAGTATGTTAAAATGTACCTGTTGACCTATTCCATGTCCGCCTCTGTTTTCTGTGGCAGCTTTTTCAGACTACATTCTTTAGAAACTTCAGTTAGATTTTGGCTGTTATTTCTAGCAAGTCAAGATAATCTCTCATCCAACGCACTTTTTTCCTGGTTACTGTTCCGTGTACATATTAACGTCTACCTATTAAAAGCCTAATGTTTTATTTTTACATGTATTTTCAAGTATGGCTATGCAGCTTAGTGTGGTTTCGTCTGGCATCTGTTCTTTCTCCCCGATGTGATTCTAAATTTAGCTCCCGGTTGCTTCACTTCGGACGGGTGATGGTGGTTGTTAACTGGAGAGAGAGAGGGGGTTATAAATGTCGCAACTCCTGTTTCCTCTCCTTTCCCTGATCTCATCACTTCTCATTAGCAAATCGATATTTAGAGGTTCTGTTTATGATCGACCTAAATTTCAAGAGGCCAGTTTCCTCTTTATTCACTTGATAGATTTATCTTAAATACACTTTCTTCCATTTTTTTTTTTTTTT
>JACXVO010011034.1:65406-76509 GCA_015501135.1 Hapalochlaena maculosa
GTGTGTGTGTGTGTACATACCTAAACATTTATACATACATATATATCAATGCAAATTATATGATCAACAAGGAAAGTATTATAAGATATCCACAATTAAAAACAAAATAGAAAATGTTATATAAAAGTGAAATACTTAAATATTGTTAAAATTCCTTGAATGTCAAATATAACAACAATACTTAAGGATTCATTGCAGGCCTATGATAAAACTATTAAGATGGAGAAAAATAATCCCAGTTTACGGTTAATCCAAAGCTGCACTAAACGTTTGATGATGTTATTTTTTTAATTTATAGTTTTCACAATAACAGTATAGTCTATGATGTTAATGATTTTTTTCTACCTTACGTCATTATTTAGTATTGCAAAAAACTTAATTACTCTAACCAAGACAAAAACTAAAGCAAAAATTAATAGACCAGGTGAAGTTCTGGTAGATTCATTTCAATTGATAAGATTATAAACATTAGCTGTGATAAACCTGATACAGAGAAGAAATTCACACATTTGTCAGGTGGTAAAGAGGCTGAGAAATTTATCAGAAATTTATCAGCAAAGGAAGAATTTCAGATGTCAGTTATTCAGAGTGATGCTGAAAATATGTAAGCTAAAAGAGAAAAAAGATATATATGCATGCATGCTCACACACACACACATGAAACAAAAACAATACTTAAATAGGTAAAGTTGAATAAACCACAATGCAGCAACTCTACATAATAATAAAGCAAACCACAACGTTATTACTGTATTGCACAGTTACTGCAGAGAAGAAACTGCCAAGAAAAAAAAGTAACTAAATATATTTCCCTTTGGCTAAACCTAGTTGGAACATGTAAAAACAAAACTATTTGAGGAATATTTGTGTAACTATTATGGGTCTTCAGACAAAACTAAGACGGTGTAAAATGTTTGAAATATCAAATCTAATGGTTGGTTGAAACAGTTGACACTCCTGATAAACTTTGGATTCTGGTATTACAGAAATACCTATTTCTAAAATATTCTTAAACAGAAATAGAAGGCTTCTCTAAGAATTTATCTTTTGCTTTGTTTAAGTCATTAATTAGGCAACAACCATGCAAGGACATGGACTCAAAGAGTTCAGTCAAACAAATCAACCCCAGCATTTTACATATCTAGTATTTATTCTATTGATGTGTTTTGTTTATCCACCAAGTTACAAGATATAAACAAGCCAATACTTGTGCCAATACTTGTTGCTAAGAAGTCACCAGGAGGAAGAGGACAGAAACACGCATATGTACATGTGCATGCACATGCACACACAGACACACATACAACAGGCTTTCATATAGTTTTTATCTACCAACTTTACACCAGGGGACTGGGGGTTTTGTAGAAGATACCCAAGGAGTTGTATAGTGGGGCTGAACTTGAAACACCAGGGTTGCAAAATGAGCATCTTAATCACATGGCCATGTCTAACAAACTTTTCTTGCAAAGTGGGAAGAAATAATAATAATAAACAAAAACTAAATCCAAAGACTTTGGTGGTGCACATAGTACTACTATCAACAAAATCTCACAAAAGATTTAGGAGTGCTGGAACACTTGATTGTAGCAGGTTTTGGCAGGTTTGCTCATTCAGCAACAACCACTCACTAACCTATAAGATAGGAGTGAATTCCCACCCACCCCTTACAAAGTCATGTAAGTTGAACTGAGCATAATCCATGTAGCTAACTAAAGGGCACAATGAAATAGCTAGCTAAAGGAAAATATGAAATTATGACCATATAGCAAATAATCAAGCACATTAGCCCTCACTAGTTCTACTGTGCCCTACAATCATGAGATTTCAATGAATATGACAAAATTAACAACTAGAGCATAAATCTATTGACTTTGTTCTTTTTTCCTCCTCTCCCAATTTTAACGAAATGTTAAAATTCTGGGAGGAATGTGCATGGCTGTAGCTAACAGAGAACACAGGGCTTGTTGCATTCTATAATTTACATTTACTAATTTGAAAGAGACTATTCTAGAGTACCACCAGCAAAAAGTATAACGAACGTTATTGCCCTTAGTGAGATGACAGAATCATTAGCATGTCAGGGAAAATGCTTAGCAGAATTTCAGCCATCTTCACATTCTGTGTTCAAATTCTGCTGAGGTCAACTTCGCTTCATCCTTTCAAGGTCAATAAAATAAGGACCGTGTTGATTACTTGGGTCAATGTAATCAACTTGCCTCACCCCTCAAAATTGCTGACTTTGTGTCAAAATCTACAATTAATATTATCACCCTCTAATACTAACACTAACATCTCAGCACTTGGTTGATAATTGTTTAACAATATCCCGTACCAGTGGTACGTAGAATGGCATTATCTGAATGCAATTGATGTCATGCCCGTCTGACTGGCTTCTGTACTGGTGGCACATAAAACACTGGAGTGGTTAGCATTAGGAAGGACATCCAGTTGTAGAAACATTGCCATATTAGATTGGAACCTCATGCAGTCCTTCTAGCATCAATAAAGTACCAATCAACTACTCTCACAACTGAAACTGCTAGACTTATACCTAAGTTAGAAATAAATGCCATCATAAACATCATTATTATTTATCTTTTATGCTTCTTAAAATTAAAGTTATGTTCAGTAATATATTCTAGTTGAATTTATTGACAACACTTGTTCTACACAAAATGAAATTTAGATTTATTTAAGAAATCAGTTAACAAAAGAATTTAAAGAAAACTAACTTGCCAAGTTACATCTAACTTTCCTAAGTCTCTAGAAAACAAGAAAAGCTGTAACTATACGAAAATCAAAAGAAATTTCGGCAAGCTGATATCCTTTCTGTTAAATAACTATCAATCATGTGTCAGACACTGTTTCTGTATTATTTTGATGCTATTAAATTATTATAGTCATGGACCTTTGCATTATGTTCAACCCATCATCTTTTTGTGGCGCAAAGATAATTCCAAAGTATTTCAAAGAACATTGGAAAAAGACAGGAAAATTAAAGAAAATATCCTGAGCAACATTATGATTATTTAAAGAAATAAAAGAAAGTGGGGGAAAAAGAAATTGACAAAAAGTTAATCAAGCATGGATCAATATTCATATAAATGTTCTCTTTTCTTTAAAAAGAAAAATGAAGTCTGTTATTCTAGTCTTACAAGATGACTTTTTACCAAATTTTTTTCTTTCCTATTCTTACATGATATTGTGATTGTGACAAAATGCTACCAAGATTTATTACAGACATCTTTGCTTATCTTTAGAAGAATACAATATTACACCACTGAAGTCTGTAATACAATAACTATATAAATTGATGTTTTACAGACACAAGCACAATAACAATTTAAGAAGACAGAAGCATCAGATGTAGAGCACCTCTTCTTTACATATAGGATTTAGTTTTATTATTAAAGGTTATGCTTTCCATTTCCTTCTAGTTGTTTAACACCAGCATTCTAGAAGAGTATATTCAATTAACCACACAAGCTTTTACTTAGTAAAAGCAACTGTCTTGTACTTACCAAACCAAAAGAATTGGATGAGAAATCAAACAGAGAGAAGGGAGTAATAAAAAGTGTATATTGAAAAATTTTTACCAATTCAATGATCATAAATTACAAATCAGAAAAGAAAAAAAAAAGTCCAAGTTAAATTCTAGCTGCCATTCACAGGCCCTTGAGACAACTCAGTACTCAGTACTTTTGAAATACCCCTCAGTCTATATAATGATCGCACTGTCTACAGTAGTACACCTAATTTCCAAGTAAACAACTTGAACTATTGAAAATATGAGCCTGAGACAAGGTAAACAAGGTACATCACTGACTACAATTAAATCAGAAGGATATCAAACCCATCATCATCATTTAACAATGATTTTCCAACAATAACAGAAGCTGGGCAGTTTGACAGGGAGCTGCATCGAGCTCTGGTGTTAATTTTGGCATGGTTTCTACAGTTGATTCAATTGTAGACTAGCAGTTCCTAATACCAACCACCTAATAGTTGCTTATGAATTCTTTAAAACAAATAGCTTTGGCAAAAATTTTAATTTTTAAAAAGGGAACTCAAATCTAAACAAAAAGATCGCTATTATTAGCACTAAAATGTTACCAAATCTGGGCAGTTTTCAGATTCCCTTGTGCCTCATTCCTATTAATAACATTGGTTACTTCTCCAGACTTTCTTTAGCTGTAGTGAGATCAGGATAGGGCAAAAGTCAAACTTTTCTCAATATTGAGATTTGAAGACATTGTAAGTGGGCAGTGTCAACTGTCTTGGCTAATATAGAAGTATGGTTGTGGAGTTAAGAAGCTTGTTATCCCAAACAATGTCGTCTCCAGTTCAGTCCCACAATCTGTCACCCTAAGTTTTTTCTACTATAACCCTGGACCAACTAAAGCCTTGTGTGTGTAGATTTTGTAGACAGAAATTGAAGGAACTGTCGTGTTTGTATGTGTGTGTGTTTATTGTAGTCCTGTCAGGTAATGGTTGTAAACAAGCATCACCATCATACAAACAATATTATTCTTTTCCAATCTTCCATTGGAAAATATGTCTGGCCATGAAAAATATCTTAGTTGGAAACAGGATAAAGCTTGGTGACAACCAGCCATAGAAAATCTGCCTAAACACATTTCTTCTGTCCCATGCAAGCATGGAAAAGCAAACACTAAATGATGATGAAATGAATATCACAATAATAGTAAGCTTTTTTTTTTTTAAATATATATTCTATTTATTTCATCATTTGATTGTAACCTTGTTGGGATACTGTCTTGATGATCTCAAATTTTGGCCAAAGGCCAGTAATTATAGGATAAGAGTTGATATCATTGATATCATTAATCCCAGAGTTCAACTGATCCTTATTTTATCAAGCCCAAAAGATGAAAAGCAAAGTCAGCCATGGCAGCATTTGAACTTGGAATGTAAAATCAGAAAAAAAAATGTAGCTAATTATTTTTTTTCTGGTACAGTAACAATTCAGTCAGCTCCTGGCCTTCCAATGCTCAGTAATAATAATATAAATTGCAAATTTATTCTTAAAATACGTTTAGTCCTGGTGCATACAAATATTTGAATTTTTAATTTTAATTATTTTAAGTAAGCCCATTGTGACAATTCCAAGAATATTTTCAAAGTTTATGGGCTTCATAGTGAAACAGGAGTGTAGAACACAACTCCAATCAAATTATCAAAGTTTAGAGCTATCAAAAAATAAACACTCTAATGTACTTTCACTTGAAGCTCAAATTTCAGAACTAGTCACTCGTCAAGTAGATGTTTTTACATATAAGAATGCTTAATAGATGAAACAATATCAAACGAGAACTGTTTATATGGGAGTCAGATTAACAAAAACAAAATTCAAAAGGAACTTCAAATTTGAATTACTAAATTAAATTCCATATTGGTTTTATAAAGATATTATTCTTTCAAAGAAAATCAGATATATTAGGCATTAGGTCTGCCATTCATTATAAAGGGGATAGAAAAAATATAGATGTATACACAACTACGTAAATGCATGAAAAGATCCAAAACAACTGACAAGAAAATGGAAAATTTTGTAAATTTTTTATCTATAGGATCCTGTGGTTTCTGTACTGTAATTACAGCTTAGAAGTAATTAGAATTATATAAACCATAACTGAAAGCAAAATAGAAATCAACAAACAAAAATTAAGTTTATAATGCAAAACTAACCAGTTAACCCAGCAAAAGGTCAGTAAGGTCAGACTAATCAACTGGTTCAAGTAATTATTAGCAAACAAAAGAAGTATTTTCTTCTAAATGAATCAGAGAGAAGGATTTTCATCTGTTTTTTTTATTACTATTTTTTACTTTCCAATTATTATTGTTTTTATGCTTTGTTTTAACCTTAAACTTATTGTTTGATGAAATGCCAACAGTGTCACAATAGCCTAAGAAACAGAACCAAGGGCACGCAAAGTCATTAAATCGTGCAAGTATATCACTAAAAATAACACATCCCAAGGATATACCAATAATGATCAGAGGCTTGTTAGCTTATGAATATTAAGTGAGGGAAAATAAACTCAACAATAAAACAAAAAGCTATTTATGCATTTAGATATAGGCTAAATGAAAAAAAGAAATAAAAAGTGCAGAAGTTTACTAATGGATTTATGTTTTCTAGAAGTCTCAGCTGGCAAAGTTGGATCAGGTTTGATAAAAAAAAAATAAGAAAATACCAGCTGAATACTGAGGTTGATGTAATCAACTCCCTCCACCAAAATGTTGAGGACTCATGTGTACAGCAAAAAGGACTCTCAATATTGTTAAAGCAGCAAGCTAGCAGAATCATTAGCATGCCGGGCAAAATGCTTAGCAACATTATATCTGCCTTTATGTTCTGAGTTCAAATTCCACCAGGAACAACTTTGCCTTTCATCCTTTTGAGATTAATAAAAAAAAAAAAGTACCATTGGGACCAATGTTATCCACTTACAAGCTCCCCCAAATAAGATGGCATTGTGCCAAAATTTGAAATTATCATTATTGTCTTTGCACAGCTTCTAATGCTGGAGATATAGTACAGTTGTTCACTATCAGAGAACTAAAGTAATATCTTATTTTTCAAGCAGTGCTGTTTTCTCCAAGCTCTGCATTCTTTTGCAGCTCCTATTTGTTGCATGTACTTAAAATTTTTACTCACTGTTCCGAGGACTCGGAAAATTATCAGTACTACTACCAACTTTTTCATCAACCACAACTGCTTAACCTCCCAAGCTAACATGCCATATCTATCAACTTTTCTTTGTTCCTTAACGCATACCTTGTTGTCAGCTGAAAAATGCTATATTTATGATCCAGCATAGTTTGCTTTCTTTATCAATTAATGCAATGTCTGGTTTTCTATATTCTATCCCATGGTCGCACTAAATCACAATATCCCATTGGATCTTTGCATTATCACTTTTGATTATGCCTTCATGTTTATGTTCGTACCATTTTTTGCTTTGTCAAGTCCATATTTGTTGCAAAGCATCCAATGGACAATCCTTGCGATATCTCGTATTCTTTTTGGGCCAGTAGTGTATACTGACTGGTATATGCCATATGGTTACCCCATTTTGTCCACAAATTCTGCATTTATCACTTCTTGATATATTATCCATTCTGTAATTGATTAATTTATTCTTAATGCTTGCACTTGGGCAGCACAGATTAGAGCCACTGTTTCCAGTTTTAAATCACTTTTAGTCATTCATAGCCCTCTTTTTCTGTCTGTCGTATCTTCAACATCTCTATGAAATTATTCATGCATTCTTTTCTTCATGTACTTAATTTCAGTTTCAGTCATTCCCAAGTGTTTGTACAATGCTTTATCTTTGCAATATTCCATCCTACACAAACCTGCTCTCCTTACTTCCAATAATAGTGGGTCTGTAGCATTATTTACATACCATGTTATGTTGTTTTCTTTTGCTCTAATGCTGTGTTTACAGCCAGTTGGTCCTCTTCCCCCACTTTCTTGGTACATACAGTCTGACAGTCTCACTTTATGGGCAGAGTATCCCATATCTAGTCAGCAACTTCTTTGTCTTTCTGACTAAGCTGTTTAGTTCGTCTACTGTCCATTTGATTACTGCTGCTCCATATCTAAAGAGTGAAACCATCCAAGTGTTGATAGCTTCAATCTTATTCCGTCCATTTAATTCAACTTGAGAAACTCTCGCAGTCTGCGCAAGTACTTTGCATAAATTTTTCTGCCATTTCTTTCCCCATTTCCAAAACCCCCAAGTACTTACAGACCATCTCTTCTATCTGGTCCATTACCTCTCTTACAGTATCATCATACCTCTTCAGTCCAAACTACATTCAGGTATTAGCAATGAGAGTATACCCTGTGTCAATGAAGGAACAGGCTTGGGATTCATCTTTACCATAAAGTTTGAGGTCATCCATGAATAACAAGTGGTTGACTTTTTGTTGGTAGCTTTTGAATACATACCCAGCTTTTACATTCCTCAGAATCAGTGTTAGTGGTATCATGCGCAGTACAAAAATCAGTGGTAGCAGGCAGTCTCCTTGGAAAGATACCTCTCCTCCTTTCTACAGTTCCTAAACTTCTTCCATATCCTGTCATTTCTGTACTCCACTGTACCATACTTTTTCCAAGCAGTTGCTCAACATTTAATGCAATGCCAAATTGGTTAATACATTCCATGATCAAAGAATGTGGAATCATATTGTATGCCTTACAATAATCAATAATGACATGGCTAAGTTTGTTCTCCTCTTCTTGCAGTCTAATAGTTTTGTCTTTGAGGAGTTGGTCCTTAGTACTTCTGCACTTACACTTGCAACCCTTCTGCTCATGTGGTAGGATACCATTTTTTTTTTACCAAATGTTCATGCATTGACTGTTACAATTCCACATAAGTGGCAAGCAGGATATCAGCCTAGAATTGTCTACCATATTACCTTTGGTAATGTTTTTCAAAACCAGCACTATTATTATTATGTATTATTATTATTATTATTATTATTATTATTATGATCACTATTATTATTATTATTATTATTATTATTATTTGCAAGTGGGCAGAATCAATAGCACACCAGGTAAAATGCTTAGTGGCATTTCATCTGTCTTCATGCTTTGAGTTCAAATTCTGTTACAGTTGACTTTGCATTTCGTTCCTTCAGGCTTGATAAAATAAGTACCAGTCAAGTACTAGTGTTAATATATATGACTTATCCTCTTACCTGAACTCGGCTTTGTGCCAAATTTTGAAGCCATTATTATTACTACTACTACATTTTAGGTCATTCCCACATATCTGATATGGTTCTAGAATTTTCTTATTCACTCTTCTCGAAAGAAGATACTATGTTTCAAACTAACACGCAACAGTAATAATTTTAACAGAAAGTAAAAAAAAATTGATCTAATAACTAAAATATTTGTGATAGTGAAAATTTAACAAATTCTGCAAGTGTTTGAGAATATCTGTGAAAACACCCACTCATATTCTACCTTCCAATGCATCACTCTTGAAATTTAAATAAAGAAACAAAAATAAAATTATTTCCACTCTCTTTCCTTCTCTATTCTCCAATTAAGACTGTCTTCTTTTAAGGTACAACAGCAGCAACAACAACAGAAAACTGAATACTTAACTCCAATACTATACAGTTGCCAAGCATTTCTTTGTTAAATGGATTTTTTTTTCTTTTTTTTTTTCTATAAGTGTTATCTCACAAATCTATTTTGTCAGCGTTTGAGCTCTCTCTCAGTTGTGTATGGTATTTGCTTAATCAATTAAGCTCAACTAATTAATGCAAACAGCTAATGTTGAAATAAAGGTGAACTATCTTTGGCAAGAAGGAGAGAAAAAGAAAAGAAAAACAAAATGTTAAAAATCTTATAATTGAAGAAAACCAACATCTACGCTATTTGTGAACCCTGAAGTCTTTTACACTGTAAGGGCCAAGTTTCCAGACTAATATGTAATTTTAAAATGTTATAAATTCAAAGCATTAGCCCAAACTATCAATATCAATAATTCAGTTTTTTCATAGTATCAATCAGATAGAGAAATTTGTTATTTTTAACCTATGAAAACTGAAATGAGACAAGTATCTTACCTTCCCGCACAATGAATGTTTCTACTAAAGTTTGGATTTATTATGATATCAAAGTTATACAATAACATGCACACCACCTTTATTAACACTTTTGATACCAGCCTACCTGAGATCATCCAGGCTCTATCACCTTGATTCTATGATACAACTTTACTGTTTTAAAATTGATCTAAATTATAATTAACCATCAAAACAATAGGTTATTTTTTTTTTCCAGACACCAACTTAATAATTAAAAGCTTAACTGAAATGAAAGCATTTTATGTCAACAGAAATAGGGAACAAAAGGGTTACATCATAGAGTGGCCTGAACTTCAAGAAAATTAGTTGTTACAAAGTAATACAAATTGTTTAACTCCTCCACCCCGCACAAAGGCTTAATAAAAAAAAAACTGTAGGACTCTTTCTAATAAATGAACTTTTATAAGTAAATCACAGGGTTACTCTGCAAAGTGAACCAAAAAACAATCTAGACTAGTTTCAACTGATTATCATATGGTAGCGATACAATGATGCTACATAATCACGGGGTCTTGAGTTCAGTCCTTGTATATGCCATCTTAAATTAAGCCTCTTCTCTATCGTTTTGGCAGGTATGGTAGACAGAAACTAAACAAAGCCTCCCCCTCTACCCCCCCCCCCGGTCTAGACTTCATGTGATGGTTGTAATTGAGATCATCATAGAAATAAGGTTTGTTTGTTTCCAGTCTTCTGTGAAAAATGTGTGTAGACATGGGGAAAATATAACTTTGCTTGGAATGATGAGAGATATATGAATGGGAAGAGAATTTGGCCATAGAAAGTCTACTTCAACAAATTTCATTTGACCTATGCAAGCATGAAGAAGTAGGTATTATATGATGTGCATGTGTGTGTTCAAATACACCCCTGGGTCAACTAATGTCTAAAGTTATTTTAGATGAAATTTATGCAGAATCTAGCCACATACATAGGTGGGGAAGAAGTCTTCATGTTTGTCCCTCCACCCCATTCTCCTCTGCTTGACAACCTGTGTTCGTATCTCCATAGCTTAGCAGTACTGAGGTCAGTTTGTTTGTCTAAACCCTTCACAACAATGCCTTGGCATGGTCAAAGTCTTATGATTAAAACAAGGAAAAGATAAAAGAACCATGTAATCAAAGAAAAGGGGGAGGGGTTATCATCAAACTGGAGTCTAAGACTGAATGCTTGCAAGGAAGCAGACTCCAGTCAAAGGATTCAAGGATTAGGAGGAAATGTTAGACCAAGAAAAAGATTAACCCTTTAGCAATTAAACCAATCACAACCAGCCCAATATTTTATTTTCAAACTAGCCAGACTGGTCTTTCACACCTATCCTACATCATTCTAAAAATAAACAATCAACAATAAAACTCTTAAAGCTGCAAGATAATGCATAATCAATGCATTATCTTGCATTATTTGACAAAATAATCTGAATGCTGAAGTATCAAGTCCATTAGCAAAGAACACGAATAGTTT
>JACXVO010011034.1:472127-483363 GCA_015501135.1 Hapalochlaena maculosa
TGGTGCAAAGGAGATGTAAGATTTATTCTTCTGATGAACTTGTAGTGAAGTTATATTGAAAGGATTGCTAATGATTTGTCCAAAACAACTGGAAGGCAAACGTTTCAGCAAAGTATGAATGATAATAATGAATTACATGAGGCATAGAAAGACATTGACCAGTGTTAAATGAACTAAATTTGTGCTTCAGCATCAAGATTCTTCGAAGCCTTTTGTAAATATTTCTCTTTTTGTGATTGGTCATAGATATTGTGAGTTTCATAAATATGGTCAAAGAGACAAAAGTACTGAAGAGAAATTAGTACAAATGAAATTCAATGACGACCTGTATTCTCTATGTCCACAGACCAAGAGTATTGAAACAGCTAAACATGGTAAATATGTAATTTGAATCATTTGTGAACTTCTTACAACAAGAGATTAATTAGACTGAATTTTTAAGAGTTGAGATTTCATGTGAAATAGGGCCAAGAGTTGCTGATGTTTATCACTTAGTGACAATGATGAAAATTTCTTAATGGTAAAGCATGTGGTCATAAATATGCATTAAATGGAGATGCTGATTGAGAAGGAAATGCAAACCATGCTACAAAAAGAATAATTTTTTGCTCTGTTTATAATAAAAACAACAAAAAAATAATGAACATGCTAGATGAAAAAAAAACTGTAATATTGCAACAAATGTATTTACACTACAAGATAAAAGAAAAAAAATATTGAAGTTAAAGTAAAAATTTTAGATATTTATTTGTTAATATGAACTTCTCAAAAGCCATTTGTTTGCCACTCCAGTTTTATGGACCAACAATTAAGAGTTTGTCTTTGATTTTGTTTTCTTGTTTTAAAGCATTCTAGAAACAGATACTCAATGAGAAATTATGCCAATAATCGTGACAGTTTGTGATAAAAGTCATAGCCATATTGGAACCAATGTGTTAAATATTAAAAATACAATATTAATCAAGTCCATTGTCCCATGCAGATTCCACTCTGCTCAAGAATTATAAAACTGACACTAAATTGAAAACAAGGATATATTTCCATTAGAAGTTATTAAACTATAGTAGCCTTTCATTGCAATATGTAAATGATGAGAACTTCACTCGTCAGCTGAAATTGAATTATTTGCAAAATTTGTTTGGTAACTATTGGTGCTATCAAATTTCAATAGGTGATGATCTTTAAAAAAATACCAATACCTTATTGATTCATAGTGGTTGAGAAGAATGTATTATGGAATACAAACAGCAAGAGACATTTTTCAACATGTAATAGAAAAAAAACCTAAGGGATGGCATAAAGAAACAAAATAATTATCAGGATGACAAATACTGAAGGTAACTACCAAGGAGCAATTGAACCTCAAGACTAGTTATTTATATTGGGTCAACTTAGAGATGCAGACACAGCTATGAATTCAGACAATTGTTCTTTGGGGAAATTTTTATTTTGAAGGAAGGTGTTTCTCAAGACTAACATTTTGTACATCCTCATCATTATTTAGTGTTTGCTATCCATGCCAGCATGTGTTGGACAGTTTGACTGAAAGCTAGTGAGCTGGGGAGCTGCATCAGGTTTTAATCTGATTTGACATTGTTTCTAAGGCTGGTTGTCCTTCCTAACACCAAACACTTTACAGAGTGTAGTGGGTGCTTTTTAATGTGTTACTGATATGAGCGCAAGTTACTCAACCCATGACTGTGATCTCACCTGGCTTGACAGGTCTTCTCAAGCACGGTATATTGCTAAAGGTCTCAGTCATTTGTCACTGCTTCCATGAAGCTCAATGTTTGAAGGGTGCTTTTTACATACCACCAGCATAGGTGCTAGTTATATGACACTAACATCAATGATGACTATGATTTAACTTAGCATATTGAGCCTTCTCAAGCACAGCAAAGGTCTCGATCACTTGTCATTGTTTCCATGAGACCCAATATTCAAAGATAATGGTTCACCACCTTGCCTCACATTTTCCTGAGTCTACTTGTTCCACAGATTCCCTCCACTATTAGAGTTTGACACTCCTTCATACAGGTGTCCTTGTCTATATGCATCACATGACCATCACAATTCAGTAGCCTCTCTTGCCCACTTTTTTCTCAAGATGCTTACACTCTCTCGCGCATGCACACATATATTACATATCCATCAAAACATACTAACTTCATTTCTTTCAAACCTACACATGTTCTCAGCAGTCACAGCCCATGTTTCACTGTCATACAGAATGTTTGTACACAAGCAACATACAATCTACCTTTCACTCTGAGAGCCTTTGTTTCCAACAGGTAATAACAAAAGAATCTAAGATGAGAGCTGATGTCCTTGCTTCTATAGTTGAACCGTTGTTTGAAAGCTGAGGACTGATCCTTGGTGAACTCCTACTTGTATCCTAAATTCATCAATATACTCATTGCTAATCTTCACCTTACTGACAATGATCATGTAGGTGGCTTGTACAGCTCTTACCAACCATCTCTATCTTCTGCATTAACCACGAGATAAGTGAGCAGGGGACTTTGTCGAAGGATCTCTCTATGTCCATATAAGCCAGGTACATTTATTTTTGGTTAGATATTTCTCCTGCAGTTGCTTAACCAGGAATATAGCATCAGTTGTGCTCCTGCCTGACACAAATCCAAACTGCATCTCATCTACACTAACTAATTAACTAAGCTGTGACTCTTTCTGAGATTTTCATCACCATTGTCCAGCAATTTGTAATTCTTCCTGTCTAAGATGTCGCATTTACCTTTGTAGCAGTTGACTATAATACTGCTACATCAATCATTGGTATAACTCCCTTGTGGACAACCTGATTATATCGGTGACTAGACTATATCCTACTCTGCCTGATACTTTTACCATCTCAGTGGACCAGGGGCTTTTTCTATCTTTTTATTCTTGATTGTTTTAACCACCTAAATTAGAATCATTTTTAAGAATGGTGTAAGTTTATGGTTCATATTTGTAAAAATGTTCTGAAACTGTCACCTCCTTTATGGAATTGCATTAGAAAACTGTCAAATTCAATGTTCAGAAAAAGATATTCAAGAATTAAGAAAGTGTACTCATGGAATATCCTGTTATGTGGTTATTTGATGCCAACAAAGCTAACACATTGACTATTGATATTAATGAACATGCTTTATTATCAACTTTATTGCAGGATATCCACCTAGTGCTATATTTATCAAACAGAAATTTCTGATAAATCAAATTATTTGAAAATTGAGAAAGATTCTTTAGAAAAATAAGTAGATTACAAATAATACCTATAATTTTTATCAAGTAGAAATTTTCTACTTATACTTAGTCATAAACCTTTTGAATTCATTTTTAACTCATGTCCTGAACTTCCTACATTTACATCTTCAAGAATACTGAAGTGAATCATTCAGCTCATGGTATTTGATTTTGATACTGCATATGATAAGGGAAATACTTCAGTCAATGCATTTTTATAGTCATATTTTAGATTGCAATTGAAAAACATTAGTGTGGATGATGATAAATTGATGAGTATATTAGTCAACTAGCTTCAGTAACACTACAGGATCAGCCAGTGGATAAAATCATTCTAAAAGTGTCTAAAGTAACTGCTCCAATAGTGGAAAATCCTGTAAGCCTGTTTAACACACATCAACTCTATAAAATGTATCCTTTGCAAAAGTGACTTCATTGTTTGCCTACAAGCATTTACAATGCAAATAATTATTAAAAGTGTTTACAATAATATCCCTATGAAATTTTTACATGCAATCCCTTTATGCTTGAAACATGTTGATTAGGCTATTCATACAATGTTTGGGAACTACATGCATAAATGTCCTAAATATGCAAATATAAAGAGTTTTTGAAAATAGGCTTCATTTCATAAACTAAGGATTTTTATAGGGATGAATCATAGCCATATTAACAGTATTGAATTTAATTCTAATGTTTAGAGGTAATTTGCACCAGCTATATTATCTTTCTTGGTCTATGTTCCTACAACAGTCTCTGTCCTTGTCTACAGAAAATTGACAACATTCCTTGCAAAACGCAGACATCCTCTGCAATCAAATGGGGTCACAGAGTTGATGGTTTAGCAATTAAAATGGGCTTAAAGGCATTTACTTACCAAAGAGAAAAGTTTAAATTGCTTTACCTTAACTATTGTTTAGTTAGTCTATGATTCCCCTGTTTCCTTCTACTTTGGTAACATATCAGAACTATGTTCCCTTAAGTATATCCTATTCATCATCAGCTGATGTGATATAAAAAAAGATAATGATTCAATATCAGAAATGGAAAATTTCATGATGCTAGCTGGAACCAATATAGCTTTCAATCATTAGAACTTTGGCTTATGGAGATCAAATCAAGCCTAAGCTCAAGCTATTTGAAACAAACAAGGATGATGGCAAAAGTAGTGACAATGCCATTTAGTACAGATACGAGAAGCACTCATACAAGTGATGTGGAATAACAAATGGAACAAGAGAATAAAATCTACAATAATAGACTCCATTAGAGTACTTAACTTAGTCTACTCAGACTTTACTTTCTAGAACAGGGGTCACCAAACTACAGCATTTTATCAGCTACTTGAATATTTTTGTTAAAAAGTACAGAGTGTGAGACGTTTTGATACCATTGAAATTTAAACACCATGTTGAGCTCATTAAATCTTCATGGACTTGAATATAATTAATCAGTTGTTGTGCTCCCTTAATAACGTTTTTAAAATAAATATGTTCGTTAAATTTGCTTTTGTGCATCATACGTCACTCACCCATGAAAATAATATGGAATAATGAATTTGGTTTCACCCCTTCTTCTCAGAGTTTTCCTCCTGGCTTTCATATATTGAACACAATGATTATGTGGCGCGCACTCATTTTTTCAACTATCTGACCCGCACTCGTTATTTCTTCAACTATCTGACCCATTGTGAAAAAAGTTTGGTGACCCCTGTTCTAGAGGGATGTGAAAATGTAGAATTATATAACCAAGATCCAAATCAATGATATAAATATTATATATTGTAGATACCGCATGCTGTAAATGTCTTTAATATGTTAATATTGGTGCATAATATTTATCTATTTGCAAATGATTACATCTGTTTTAGGAAATCATTAGGTTCATAGCTATTTCTGACTTGCCAAGTGATAAGGATTTATTAATGTAAAGAGTCTCATGTAAACATGACAAAGGCCATATGGAAAATCTGCAATATTTACAGGAAACTCAATGCTTATTAGAATTTGCTTCCAGTTTATTTAATATGAATAGAATAGATAGTCAATAGATTTAGAAAATTTGTAACTAACTTGTTAAGATATAATAATACTGTCATAAATTTCTCTCCACATATTGCTAGCAATACACTTTTGCTATAAAGGAATGGAATATTAAACACAGATGAATTAAGTATTCATTAATCTACATAGAAATAAGTCTTTGCTAGAAAATCAAAGGAGAATCAAAGCATGTTACTTGCAATAATCTTAGCATTGCAATTTCTATAGTGCTGAATATGACAGCATTAACAATAGCGATGTATTAAATCAAATAGCCATGTATAACATGTTTTTAGTAACATTCCAAGTTTAGTAATAACAGAAATAGATGGTTCAAGTAGGCTATTAATACGACAGTTGGTAGCACAATGATAAAATAAAGAAGTGAAAGTGCAGAAATTGTTAACGAAAACTTTACTTTCACTTAAATAAGTATGAACTAGTTGGCTGAGTAAATATAACTTTCAAAAAAATAAATAGTCAATATATATAATAAGAATCAATCAGTCATAAAAGAGAGGAGCTCACTATCTTTGATTGGTGAATAGAATATGTTATATCACTTTATACTGAAAGGTATTAATTCAAAGATATAAATAGCTGTTGTCATTATTTTTATCATCTTTTATCTATGCTGGTATAGCCTGAACTTGACTTATTAAGACAGAATTCAAAGCAGAGTTACCTTTCTTACCAACTATTATCTCTTTCTCAAATGACTTATTCATTTTATTTTATTGGTCTTCACTAGTTAAACTCATTAAACCACTGAACTGTGGGATATATCATTCAAACAGTGTCAATGGAAAGACATATAGCAGCAAACACACACTCGCACTTCCCTACAATTCCTTTCAATAAAATTTCACTCACAAGGCACTTCCTAAATTCTAAAATAAAATAACCACACATTAAAAACTCAAGGAAACAGACAGACAATACTCCAATATAACCTTAGCCATAAAATAAACTGAGAATTTGAGTCAATAGGAAATTACTTTAAAAACCCATAAAAATGACTGGTCCTCAGAATATGTAGGTTAATCATTTGATAAAAAACTGTTTTGATAAATCATATAAAACCATATATTGATTCTATATTCTATTTAAGAGACTAAATAAACTGATAATTAAATATGATGGTTGTAAACAACCAATATCACTCTTATTGATGCAAAATAAAAAAAGTTTCCTTTTGAGAGTTTTCTCCACAATATGCTGCAGTGGCACAATACTAATGCATTCATTTCTCTTTTGTTTTTATCCTACTAGACATGGGAGATATCAACTATTACAATAATCCTTACCTCTCTGATAGCTAGTAAAAGTTACTTTGGTAACAATAATGATTTTCTTTTCCTCCCTGACATTGGGCCAAAGCCAGAAATTTATAATGAAGGTAATGAAAGTAATCAATTGCATTGAATATACATCAACATATAACTTTCTTTATCAATCTCTGTGGAATGTAAAGCAGAAATGAAACCCAGTGAGATTTGAACTCAGAAGGTATTTATAGGATAGAACTAAATACTACAAGTAATTACTCTCCCCACCTTCTCTTACTGTCAGTTCACTCTCATTTATCTAATAATGATTTCTAACAAGAAAGGTCACACATTTTGAGAGAGGGTACAACCAATTAAATCAAGCTCATTAAAAGACTAGTACTTGAATTGATCATGGTAGAATTGAATCCGCTCCAATAATGATAATTCCTTCCATTGCTTTATAGCTACAAAGTTTCAAGGAGTGTGGCAGGACACTAGGGTAGGGTATGAATGATTAAATTGATGCCAGTATAAAGTTAGTAATTACTTTATCACCAAATATATGCTTCAGACTAACACATGTATTGACTTTGATAAACACAAAAATATATTTCATTTAGTATTATAGTGTTTCTGTCTTCCCATCACCTTTAATCTGATAGATCTTCCTTTAGTCTGGATAACAACATTTGGTTGCTTGGTCAACTGGACATCTGACACCCAAGACACATGTACTCTTAACAGTACAGAGTACTGTTAAGAGTTCTTAAGCCAAATCAGTGTAACACAGCATGTAACAAGATGGGACTTTTGAATTACATACATAATCCCTTTGACTTTTATACTGTTTCTGTTTACCCATTTTCACTCATAACACTTGGATCAATTTATGGTAAAGACATTTATGTAAGATACCATGCAGTAGGATCAAACCTGAAAGTTCATGATTGTAAAGGGAACTTCTACTCTTACAAGAACAACATCAATAACAGTGAAGCTGGTGAGATGGATGTTGATTATTGTTGTTGCCTGGCACAAGTTAGTATTGACTGAACAAACATATGATTAAAGTTTATTTGAGTCATTTCATCTTTTTTTTTTATTTCGTGGACTAATGTGTAAGAGGTAGATAGGATGTTTAGGGAATAGCAGCACGCTTGGTGGCTGTGTTTGTCATGACCTAGAGGCAACAAGTCTTCCCTCATTGCTCTCTTCTTGGCACCAATCTCTGACAAGAAACAGGAGCATGCACAACAGTCATACCTTGCAAACTGCTTTGACAAGGGAACTAACCCAGGTGAGGATCAAACATTCACTAAGAGCACATACTACCTTACCATGGGAAAACTGCTTCTGGTGTATTCAATGGAGATCAGGCTTGTCTCTAGTTATCTGGTTTTCATTTTGACTCTTACTTAAGGTAGGCCTAAATGGAAAAGTAAAGCTAATGTGAAAATCTTCCTGACTTAAATCTAATTTATCTGCAAATTATGATCGATTTTGTCCTCCTTTTCCTTTTTAATGAAATTTGACTGTCTTTTACAGTAGGCAGATACAAAGGTACCTTCATTGACTCATGTAAATAATTTTTTCAAAAGTACCAGTCTACATATAATTCAGAAAAGATGTGATAAATATATCAAAACAATATTTTAAAATATTGGGATGATAGATAACTTAATTTACTTTTCATTATTTTAATAATTTCTAATGTTATTTCAATTAATATGAAAAACATTTTTATGATAATGTCTAATGGGTTCCTTGTAGCTCTATTCTTCCTCTACTGCTTTTGTATATTGTTCTTGTAATTTGAATAAATTTGACCTCTTTTCAAACATGATGAAGGAGTGCCAAGCAGAAAACAAATAAACAAATTTATCTGATAACCTTTAAAAAATCACCAATGAAGTAATTCCTGTTCACATGCTCTCAGTAAAATGCATTGTAACTCAAAACTGCTTTCACATTAAAGCTAGGCATGATTACACGTACATAATAAATTGCATCAATCAATATTTAATAAAAGGTAGACTCAAACAATTCTAGTAAAATATTACAAGGAATTTTGTCTCATATACTGTTATTTCAGCAAATTAATTGTTCATGTGACACAATCTTAAAAATTTATGTAAATATTGTGGTACAAGAAAAAAAAAATGTTCTGATTCTTAGAAAACAACTTCATCATAAATGATAAATATATTAATGACATTAATATATTTACACTCTTTTGCCACTGAAAGCAATTTCTTCTTGTTCATCCACTTCCTGCTACTTTCAAAATGTACCTTCACGTGGACTGTTGGCAAATTTTTTCTTCTGTTTTCCTTTTCCTTGAACTTTACCAGTTTCCAAAGAAGAGCTTTGCTTGAAATGTTAAACAAACACTTTTTAGCTCCTGGAGAGTCTTGATAATATTTTTTACTCATATTATGTCCTGCCTTGTTTTTCTCTGGGTTTTTATTGATTAATGACATTAACACTTTAGCATTCAGGTTATTTTATCAAATGCATTTATTTTGTCAGATGTATATATTTACATTGTTTTTTTGAATTAATCTCACATTATCTTGTAGCTTTGCAATTAACAAAGATGTAATTGTTCATTTTAAAAATGACTTTACAAGGTAGATGTGAAAGGCCAGATCTGGCCAGTTTGAACATAAAACAACTGGAATAATTTGGCGAGATATGACTAGTTTAAACACCATAGGGTTAAACTAGTTCTATTAACCAGCTTTCATATAAGAAAGCCCTCACTAAGTTGGGAGAAAACAAAAATTCACATGAGTACCATTTAAAAAATGAAAATTGAAAACTAAATTCTTGCTTTGCTTACATACAAAGTTTAATAATAATAATAACAATAATAATAATAATAATAATGATAATAATAATAATAATAATAAATGCAAGAAACGTTTTGCAAACCTTTTTTTTTTACTTCATTGTTCATAGCCAACAGATTTTTTAAAAATTTCAACTATAAGGAAGTATTAAAGCCTAAAAACACATGGTTCCATTTATGAGTAATTATTAGAATTACATTAACAGAAACATTTTTTTGTCTTGTCATCTCAGCCAACAAAAGTTAATGACCAATAA
Source organism: Hapalochlaena maculosa (assembly GCA_015501135.1). Classification (NCBI taxonomy): domain Eukaryota; kingdom Metazoa; phylum Mollusca; class Cephalopoda; order Octopoda; family Octopodidae; genus Hapalochlaena; species Hapalochlaena maculosa. The sequence goes on from JACXVO010011034.1 coordinate 481,798, forward strand.
AATGAAATCAAGTAATCTTTAGCTGGAGAGAAATAAAATCTTATTTATTTTGTCAAGTTTTGAACATCCTTTTACAATATTAATAAATTACAATTAAGAATAATTTGTTTAACCAAAAACAGCAGGGAATTATTGAAAGAAACAAAAATAAATTACACATTATTATTGTTAGAATTGTTTAACAAGGGTGGAGGAATGGGCGTTTTGATAACGAAGTGCACTTAACGGTGATATGATCGGAAGTTGATGACATTTGGGCAAGAGTCTTCTGCTTTAACTTCGGCTCAATCAAGGTCTTCTTAGTGAACCCTGGTAAGTAGAAACTGTATGGAAACCTGCCTGAAAACTTATTTTGTCACACAATTTAATAGCATTGCATAAATTTAATGCGCATTTAGTAAAAGTTCATATTTTTGTTAACATTTGATGTAGGTCTGACAATAACTTTCTTACTTCCGCTAACCAGTCTCAGTAGGTCCAAAAATGGACAAAGGTATTGTTCTTCTTTCCTACAACCAAACTATTAAGGAAAAACTAAGAAATTTTGAATTGGCACAGGAATGGCTATGTGGTAAGAAGTTTGCTTCTTAACCACATGGTTTTAAGTTCACCCCTACTGTGTAACACTTTGGTCAAATGTCTTCTACTATAACCTTAGACCAACCAAAACCTTGTGAGTGGATCTGGTAGATAGAAATTAAAAGAAGCTCATTGTGTGTGTGTGTGTGAGAAAGAGAGAGGGAGTGTGTGTGTGTGTGTGTGTGTATACATGAGTGTGTATGATCGAGTATAGAAGAATACATTACTCAAAGGAATTCCAATTCATCATCATCATCATCATCATAATTTAGCGTTCGTTGTCCATGCAGGCATGAGTTGGACGTTTTTGACTGAGACTGGCAGGCTGGTTGGCCACACTGAGCACCTGTCTGGTTTGGCTTGGTTTCTACAGCTGGATGCCCTTCCTAATACCTAATCCGAGAGCGTGGGGTGATTTTATGTGCCACCCTCACGTGAGCCATTTGTGTGACACAGGGGGTTTTGGTGATTTTAAGTGCCACTAACATGGATGTCAATATATATATATATATATATATATATAAAATGGTGGTAGCATGTTCCTTTCTCAAGCCATGCATGGCTCATAGAGCCTGTCTCCCAATTTCATTGGTGTATAGGTTCCCCACCTGGATGGGACACTGGTCCATTACATAATAGGTTCCCCACCTGGATGGGACACTGGTCCATTACATAATAATGTAATATAAATGAAATGGTAGAATATTAAATGTCCATTCTGATTGAACTGGTACTTTCATGCATTAAACTATATGATCATCAGGTTCATGTAGTAGCAGTGAGAGTTGTGTTTTACAATTTACAACTGTAGTGAGATGGCTAAAATATGCCCCAGAATGTTAAGTTTTGCAAACTACATGCTGACCAATCAGTGAGTAGACCTTAGGGCAACTAAAGTCTGGTGAGTGGATCTGGCAGAGAGAAACTGAAAGAAGCTCATAGTGTGTGTGTATGTGTGTGTGTGTGTGTGTGTGTGTGTGTGTGTGT
>JACXVO010011034.1:723348-735511 GCA_015501135.1 Hapalochlaena maculosa
TGTCACAGACTATTTGACCCAGATGGGCATCAAGACTGTTTCTCACCCTCTCTACAACCCAGACCTTGCTCCCTATGACTTTTGGTTATTTCCTAAGATCAGAGGCAGACGTTATGAGACAATTGAGGAGATGAGAGGCTGTGATGAGGGTCATTGACATGCTCACACAAGAGGACTTCCAGGGGGCCTTCCAGAAGTTGTTGGAACGGTACAACAAGTGCTTTGCAGCTGGGGGAGATTACTTTGAATAGGACTAGAGTTTCATGTGTGTACTATCAATAAAAGAGCCCATACGAAAAAAGTCTGGAAACCTTTTGTATGTACCACGTAGCCTTATACACCCTTCAAAAATGATCTCAGGGTCACTTTCCCATACTTTTGATCAAAGGTCTGCTGAATGGCAATTGACCTAGAGTTAAGCAATAGCTTGTACTTACTCAGTTGAACTAAATTAAGTGAAATAGTGCAAGTGCATTCAGTACATTTTCAATCAATATATGTGCATGTGTGTGTGTATATGTGTGTGTCTGTGTGTGTGTAGGTCCATATCTGTATATGTGTGCACATGTACACATAAATTCAATTCAGGTAACACATCTGCTAATCTACACTTTTTTTAAAGGTCTCATCTGGACGAATACATTGAAAATGTTGTAGAAAAGAGTTCTTTGACAATGGAGATTGTTTACCGCTCATCGGCTTTTGAAAATGACAATGAAAATAACAATGAATACATCCCAGCAAAGTTTAGAGCATTGTTATAGTAAGATAATTTAGGTTTATAGAATATCTTTAGTTATCTTGATGCAATCTTGCTATTAATCTAGTTTCCAGATCATACCTATATGTTGCATAAGGAAATATTGAGCAGTATTTCATGCTACTTAGTTATGGTAAACCATAGAAATTATGTATTTTATGCTACTACCCATCATGACTGATGACATTCTGAACTCCAAATTAAAACCTGGCTTTGATTAACTGTTGATTTTGCACAAAGCTCAACTAAAATTCTAGAATACAATTCCAGCATATGAAATGGCACCACTGCAACACATAAACATCCTAGACAACATTAAAAAAAAGTCTGTCTACCTAATAGGAAAATAATCATCTACACAATTTAAACTCTAATCCCTATATGGTGTTTCTTTACTCAGTCTTTTCTATTGGTACTATAACCTCTGTTGTTTAGAAGCACTTTTATACCATCACCAGCTCACCCATTCTATACATCCCTCTCTTTCTTCTCATTATCCATACTGTGTATCACATACCTCTTACAGATCTCATGCTAATCCCTCTGACTGTTCTTTCGATCCTTGAACAAACAATTCGCTCAAAATTCTCTGGCAGACATTTACTTGCAAATGTTTAACACTTTAACATTTAATCCAGCCATATCTGACACAATATGTTAAAACTGATCAGATCCAACCTCTCACCTACAATGTCATTCTAAAAATATACAAAAGCATTAATGAAATCTTGAATCAACAGAATAATGTGTGATTAATTCCAAACGATGTGAATTTGTCAAAGAAATCTGAATGCTAAACAGTTAATATACTGAACACCAGTCATATCAAAATTGCAACAGTCTCCAAAGGTCTGCAAAAGACAAGACCATCACAACATTAAAAAGAACTAAATGAAGTAATCTGTTCCAATCAAAGTGATATTAATATACACACAGACATGGATTAGGATCTATAAAATGTTGTTATGGTGTATACTTGAAACAGTACCATCTGTTGCCTATGTGACCTAATTATCATGTCAGTGAGAGAAAAATGCATTTATTGACAACCTATTCACTCTTTCTTAATTCATTTGTACAACAACAAAACAGGATTGAACTCTAAACTACAGTTGAAAGGGGGTGTTGCGGGGAGAATTTTAGCAGTAAAATGGAGAATCTGCAGTGTGGTTTAATGATGTAGTAAAAATCTCAGATAATACAAGATACATGCACACACACACACACACACACAAGGTCCAAAGATACAAAATAAAAACATGAAGATATACTGAACGAACAACAAACAAAGTGTATTAATTCATTGCTTAACAAAAATGGAAGAAATCTCTAATGTTTCAAGCTTAGGCTCTTCTACAAAAAGGAAAGAAAAAGTGCATCTGATATGAAAGTTACATTTAATGGATTGTTAGCCTGCCAGATGCCTATTCCCGATACCAGTGAATGTTTCTTCAGTGTTCCCTATCAATTGGAAGCAACAGATTTTGTCTAAGTATGTTATTGATTATGAATATATGTCGTTGATGAGGCTTAACAAGGCTGAAATGCATCTGCTGGTTTTGATTCGGCTACAATTTTCATTCCTCACTAATACAGATTGTATTTTTTCTTAAAAGGATGTCAATAAGTGCAGGAGTGGTCTCGTGGTAAATAGTTTGTCTACCAACCACATGGTCCCAGGTTCAGTCCCACTATACTATATAGTTTTCTACTATAGCCTCGGGGTGACCAAAGCCTTGTGAGTGGATTTGGTAGACAGAAACTGGAAGAAGCCCATCGTATATCATCATCATCATCATCATCATTTAGCGTCCATTTTCCATGCAAGCATGGGTTAGACGTTTTTCGACCGGGGTCTGTAGGCCGGGTGGCCACACCGGCCCCTGTCTGGTTTGGCAAGATTTCTACAGCTGGATGCCCTTCCTAACGCCAACCACTCCGAGAGTGTTCTGTGTCTGTGTTAGTCCCCCCTCCCCCCATTGCTTGACAACTGATGCTGGTGTGTTTGTGTCCCCGTCATTTAGTGATTCAGCATTAAGAGTCCGTTAGAATAAGTACTGGGCTTACAAAGAATAAGTTCGGGGGTTGATGAGTTCGACTAAAGGCGGTGCTCCAGCATGGCTGCAGTCAGATGACTGAAACACGTAAAGGAATAAAAGAAAGTGATATTATCTCTAAATGAATAATGTAGTAATGTCTTTCAATGATGTACTTGACCATATATATATATATATATATATATATATATACATACATACATACACATGAATCACACACACACACACACACACACGCACACACACACACCCTTATTTTTCCACATTCACCATGGCTGTGACTAGTGACTGAAATTATTGAAAAAAAAATGTATTCTTAGTTAAATTTAAGAAATTTGAACATTTAAAAAGTTGAATTTGTAATAAGCCTCTTGCTGTAATAGTTATATGAATGAAACTATTTTCCAATGCTGAATATATTTGATATACAGAAAAAGAAAATTGAGTAATTGTTTTCTTTTCAATAAACATGGGAGGTATATCTGAGCCATTTCTCTCACTTGAAATCTTCAGTAGACAAATATATAATCCTGTTATAAAAGCTGACGAGTTGAAGATTGAATCAACTTTTGCAAACATGTAATAGCAAATATTTGTTGAAAAAGAGAAATCAAAAATAGTAGTGGAGAGAGAAGAAACTAGTATACAAACTGAAGTTTTCACTCACCACCTACATGATAAATGATAAGTAGGCGAAAACATTTTTAATGGCATATAACTTGGCTATAAATCTTTTGAGTGTGTGCGTGTGTGTGTGTGTGTGTGTGTGTGTGTGTGCATTAATCCACTGATTGTATTCTAACATCTACCAGTCACCTTGCTTTTAAACAGTTTCAATTTCAGACATCAACAGAAATGCATTTAAACGTCTCTGTAGGGTTACGTAACCAAGATAGTATGATTGGCTTAGGTGATGATGTTCCAGTGACATTTTACCAGTCAATCTGTACAAAAATCTTTGAGTTATTTTTATCTAACACAAATATGTCCACTGAATATAAATAATCCTTTCTAATACAAGCAAAAGACGTGAAATTTTATGAGGTGGTGGCTTGTTGATACACATCAAGCCCAATGCTAAAATGGTACTTATTTTATTGAGCCCCAAAGTTTGAAAAGTAAAATCAACATCAACAGAATTTAAACTCAATGTAAAAGAAGAAATGCTGCTAAGTATTTTGTCCAATGTGCTAAACATTCTGTCATCTTGCTACCTCACTGAATGTTATAACAAATATAATCAATAATTCATTTTAGATGATTGATTGTAAGAGTTGTTAGTGTCAGGTAAAATAGGTTATGATATTTGTTCTGACTTATTGTACTCTGAACTCAGATCTTACCATCATGGTGAGATTTGCCTTTTGTTCTTTCAGGGCCAAAGTAAATAAAGAAAGGAATCTTTCCATGTATTGGTACACCCTACTGTTTTCTTCCTCTCACCCCATCTCTTTTTCTACAGTAGTCACACCCTGGATGTTCCATTAGGACCTTACATAAAGCATCTCTGAGCCATATTAGAAGTGAAAGATTAATATTAAGGGATTAGCTTGAATCAAACATTGAAATTCCAAATAATTCTTTCTACTATAAGCCTAAGGCTTGAAACTTTGGAGATGCAAACTAGTCAACTACATTGATTCCAGTGATCAACTGGTATTTATTTCATTGAACCTGAAGGGCAAAGCAGACCCTGACAGAACTGAACTCACAATGTCAAACCAGAATAGATGTTGCTAAGCATTTTGTCTGGTATGCTAACAATTCTGCCAGCTCACCACCTTCCCAAGTCCAAATATTTGTTGCAAGCTAACCATGGTATTGCTGTCTGTGGAAGAGAGTCCATTCTAAACTTATGGGAAGCTAAGTTTTTAAAATCATCCAGTTTCAGTTTTAGATTTGAACAGACAGCATGAATATTGTCTGGGAGAAACTAGATAACTTTTATTCATTATTGTATTTATGATACTCAAAGTACATAATCAAGAACAATGATTAAAAAAAGAAGAATGTTCATGTATTACATTGAAATTATGGTCATTATTTCACCATCAACACTGATTTCAATCACTACATCAAGGCGAGATGGCCCTGTTTGACATGAGTTTTAGTTTCACATGACTACATTTAACTGTATTTGATATGAAGCCTTGTACAAGGTTATGGAACCCTTGGTAAAAATCTACCGAAATACACGATTGATATCTAGCAGAGGATAATTATATCATATGGATAGATAATGAGCTTTTTAACTTTAGCTAGCAATCATCAAGAGATATGGTTTCTAAATAAAAAAAAAATTGGGGTTAGTGGTCAACCTTAATAACTGATATGATTACATGACACATGTAGTCATATCAAATATGTTTCTGGAAAAACACATTGCATAACTAATTGCCCCATGGTTCAAAAACATCAAGGAAGTGCACATATTAGTAGCCCTAAGATAGTCTTCTGATAGCGATGACCGATATTCTGGAAAGGTGTAGTGAATTCTATCTCGTCCGAGGCCGCAAGATGATGATGATGAAGATATTTGATTCAGTCCTTTTCACAAAAGGTCCCATTTGAGAACCTGTTCACCACAAGGAGGTTATTGAAGAAGTCACCTTAAATTCTTCTAGATACATCATTTTTAGTAATGAGAAAGTTTCACCATGGCAACTAATTAGATTTATGTCAACTGCTCTAGTTAATACTTTCAATGCTGAAACTTAAAATACAAGTCATACAAAAACAAGTAGATTATGCAAAGACATAAGTGGTTTGTCATGCAAGAGCACAGACTCCTTCATTCTAACACTGATATTGACTATTATTAATCTGCTGATTAATAATAGTCTAATTACTTTGTCTAATAGTTTAATTACTTAGTGGTGCTAATTTTCTCATTTCATCGCAAGAAGATTTTTATAGTCTCTTCCATAAAGAATCTATATCAGCATATATGTTAGCTCTGAAACTTGAGGCTGTCTCAAAAATAACTATTATTTCCCACCACAGTCTTCATAATCCGGCTGAAGAGTCAAAAGAGTCCTATCATAATTTATATTGCGTTCTTAATCATATTCTATCCCACATTTTCTTACTAGTCCCAGGGGACTCTAATGTAAAAGTAAGTTTATGGCTGATAAATTTACTTTTAGCATGCAAAGAAAAATCGGTGGGGAAGGGAACTGATAGATTTCTTGGAAGAATAGTATTCATTCTTATCAATGAAGTTTTTATGAAGTTAAGGAATCAGCTTTGAACCTTTGAATATCCAAATGGTGATCATGTCCAAATTAACTAAAATATTTTCACAGACAATCAACTCATGAGAAATTGATCAAGGTAAATACTTAAGGCAGTAAGCTGGCAGAAATGTTTGCACACTGGGTGAAATGCATGGCAGTATTTCATCAGTTTTTATGATCGGAGTTCAAATTCCACTGAGGTCTACTTTACTTTTCATCCCTTCAGACTTGATAAATTAATTACCAGTTACATACTAGAGCCAATCTAATTGACTGGCTTCCTCCTGCAAAATATTTGGGCCTTGTGCTAAGATTAGAAAAGATTAAGCTAAAGATTTTGCTTTAAAATATACTAAGGAAAAACACGTAAAGTATTTCATGAAAGAAAAATAAATTTGCCAAAAATATGATAGCTTGATATACTCATTATATAAAGTAATTTAGAGAAACTGTTGCCTAACTCTTTCTTTCAATTGTAGTTTCCAAAAACCAGTGTGAACTAGACTATAAAGATTTTCATGATGTGATAAGAATTGTGACAAAATCAATTTCATAGCTGCTAAAACATTACTTAAAAGAAAATTCAATTTATTTCTAAATGTAATTATATCAGTTTACAATATTTTCATAATGTACAATACTGTAAAATTGTTGAGTTTTGGTCAAGTAAGGTTTCTTGAGTGCTTTAGTGAAGTCAGACAATCTTTAGATATGAAAAACATAGAGTGAGATTTACCTGAGCAAAATGATATTACTAAATTTTTCTATTAAAATTTATACTTTTTATGAATTTTTTTATTACATATGAATGAAATACTATTTTGACAGAATTAAAATGTACATACCATATCCAATCATAAAGCATTTGTCTTCTCAAACTCAACAACAAAAAGATCATTATGCGATTGTAATATTTTACTTTTCATTTTAATGTCCTTGTTTTATTTTGGAATTTGAAGCTATATTTCAATAAATACCCAGGTGAAAAATATAACAATAATAAATCAATTATTTAAAAATTTATTCAAAACTGAAATATGCAAATATACACATTCATAAAAATAAAATCTTTTCGGAAAAATTATAGATTTCAATATGCCATGCTAAAAGTTTCTGCTTTCACTATCCTATGAGAATCATTGGCTGGTATAAGATGAAGGAAGATGCAAAACATTTGTCATGGATATGCCACTGATGCCTATTAAAGATTTGAAGAGCTATTTCCTACTCTTGATCCAGATAAAACTGAGTACAAAGATGAGGCAATTGTCAGAGCTAATGAGAAGGTAGCCTTAAAAACCCTTCCCCAAGTTGGTTCAAAAAGATTGTATGAGAAACTATATGCAATTAAACAAGAAAACACTTAATTGTGTTGAAAAAAAGCATAAAGCTCAGTTAGAAACTAAAGTAAACTATATCAAAAGAAATATGAAGTCAGAAATTCTAACACATAAGTAAAAAAAAAGCATCCACTTGCATTGGTGAATATAATTATAAATACTATCAGTGGAAAGGGAAATCACTAAGAACTATTAAAGGGTATTCATTAAGAAAATTCTACCATACTTGTTTGATCATGTCAAAAGATTTGTTGGTGAAGCTCTAACTCTTCAAGAAGACAAAAGATGACATTTCTGATCCCTTTATTATAGAAATTGAATTATTGAAATGAATACCTTTACTATTTATTATTCAAAAATTAATTTCCTTGAATTAACTATTTAAAAAAAATATATTGCAATACATTAAACTAAAAAAGCAATCAGTCTTGATAATATCTCAGCTATCATATTTCTAATATATTGTATTTGTGTTTTTAAACCATATATTCTTTCATCTATTTATTTAAAGACAAATAATTCCAGTTTCAAAGCAAGGTGACCTCATATTGCTAACTGACTACTGAGGAGTATTTTATATTTACTTTCTATTACTGCTAAGTTATACAACAAAATAACTTTTAATCTTCTGTTACTTATTATTTAATTACTTCTAAGGAAAGAATCTAAAGGATCAAACTTCAGTCAAGACGTCAACAGTGCAATCTAGAAGTGTTGCTAACATACTTTAGAAGCAAATTGGTAAAACAGTCAAATATCAATCAAAATGCTTGTTAGTATTTCTCTTGGTGCTTTACATTCTAAGTTCAAAATTCACCCAGATCAATATATCTTTCATTCTTCAGAGTCATTAAAACAAAGCATCAGTCAAGCACTAGTTAAATATAATTGACTGTTCCCCTCCTGCAAAGTTCTGAGCTTGTGCTTGAGTTAGAAATAAAACATATAACCCAGCTTTTACCATTTTGTTACTATTTTGATATCAAAAAGGCAAAAAAGGCTTCTTATTCTGTTCTCAGAGCAGAAATGTTGAAAATTGGACAACTATATGGTATTCTTCAACAGATAACGATGCTGTTAAAATACTTTATACAGATATAAAATCCACAAATAGAGACACTTAGGAAAATATATGAGGGAAATACAAACTTCAAACAAACTAGCACCAGAACTACAGACAGTGAGAATAAAAACATTTTATGTAATAAACATTGAGACTATAAACCCCAGAAACAGATCTAGCATATGTGAAACAAATAAAATAAATAGCAAAATGATGAAATGAAAACCTAGAACTCCTACAGAATACTGAGCAGCAAAAGCCTGACCAGAACTCATATCAATATCTAGTCAAGCTTGCTCAAATATCTAACCTGTGCATGCCGTTCATTTCAGTCCTGCATTAGTTGAGGGTGGTCTTTGGGGAGGTCATTTGCCAGTTTAACTCACCAGCAATATTCCACAAAATGCAAAAACCTTTCCCTTATAATGGTGGAAACAGGTAGATCTCTGTGCAGCTGCTTCTTAGTGGAATGATTTCTTCAAAATACTACTCTTAATATTTAGGTCTAAGTTCTAAACTAATGAAAATAGGAATAAAATGGATTGTAAGAAGAATTTAAGAACAGAAAAATGTTTAAATAAAAACTTTGAGTATAACAATAAAGGTATGGAGGCATGTGGATTAGAAGTTAGGGGTGTTGGACTCATGATCAAAAGGCAATGCATTGTGTTCTGGAGCAAAACACTTCATTTCACATCATCTCAGGTTCATTCAGCTGGTGTCCCATCCAGGAGGTAGATATATACACTACTAAAATGGAGAAACTAGCCCTCTGAGTTTATTTAACTCAGAAAGTATCGTTATCTTTACCTTACAATAAAGGTTGAAGTAGTTGAAAATTAAATTTGACAGCTGACCTTTCTACAAACAACAGTACACTTCTACCAGTAATAAAACTTTCTCATAAAACAGTAAGGGCAACAAATAATGCAAACTTGTCTTTGGTACATTTAATGAAAACAGATGTAAACAACAAAATTAAATAATTTATGCAGTACCACAATAGTTACAATGAAAAGCAGGTACTGAGAAATACCCATAAAGGAATATCAAAATTTAAACGTTAAGTAAAACAGAGAAAAGTATAAATTAAAACTTATCTTAATGAAAAAAATGCTCCTCCCTGAGTCATATAGATTGGATTCAGGGGCAAATAGACTCTCACTGAATGGCACATCAGTCTATCCCAGAAATACACGATCTTTTCAGCATTGGAGCAATGTGAGATGAAATGTTTTCCTTAAGAAGACAATGCATCACTCAGTCCAGGAATTTAAATCATAATCTTAAGCTATATGCTTCTACTTAATCTAATCTATCTTGATAAATCATAAAAAGTTTGGCATCATGAAAAGCAGTAATGATTCTGAATAAAACAAAACTGTTTGATGATAATCCACAATGATTTGGTCAATGTCGAAATAAAACATCATATTTGTGCCAAAAACAAGATAAGTATAGGAATTTGAAGGGATTGCTATGGATAAGAGTGTTTCAAAAACTATCCTAGCAACTAAACAATCATGAATAACAATACCAACTCAAGAACTAGCTCTGTAGCTACAAGGAAAAGGAGAAAATGAACAACTGAATGCCTCCTCAAGAAGACAACCATCATAATCTCTGAGATTAAAAAGCATCTAGCCATAATAAAGTCATATATAATGCCTGTAGAAGGAGAAAGAATAGTTTTAGTATGACAAAGACTGACTTAGAAGATTTTTGACAATATTTCCCACTGTGTTTTCTAGAGACATTAGCAGCAAGTAAGGTACACCAGCAGTAAGCAGGTACCTAAAACATATAATGTATATTTTTCAAATCATTTCAAATAAACAAGAATCTCAACACTATTAGAAAATAAACATTTAAAAGATATATTCTCTCTCTGCCTGTTTATGCCTGGTATTAATACTGTTAATCAATATACTAAACAATGTTGAACTTGAATGAAAATGTCACAGGAAAACAATCAACCATTAAAAAAAAGTATAAATGATCTCAAGTTGTACTTCACAGATGATAAACAACTGGAAAAACTGTGTAAGGCTTGAACAGAGATTGACTAAAGGTACTGATATGAAATTCCGTTCAGAGAATTGAGATACAGTAAATTTAAGAGATGAAAATTGATAATATAACGCTAAAGAAACAAAGATAAGAGAATTGCATCAAATACAGATTTACAAATATTTAGGAATTAATGAATTAGATGGAATACAAGACACAAAAATGAAAGTAAAGGTGAAGAAGAGCAATGTAGATGCATTAGAACAATAGATACTCATTAAGACATCAATATTTTTACTGCCTCAGTATTAAGTCATTGTTATGATAATCCTAACTATAAGCTAAGTGAATCAACATGACTGGTCATGAAAATGAGGAACATAATGTGTGTAATCAGAATAGGCTAATCAAAATCTGGTACAGAAAATTTATATTTACCATAATTACAGAAAGATAGCTGCAATTAGAAAATTAACTACTATAGAACTACAAAATATATCTAGTAAAGAATAATAGGAAAATAATGAAAATTGCCACAAAACTTGTGCAAAAAATAATTATCTTCTCTCTTTATAGAAGCCAATGAATCAAAAGCAAAAATGGAAATGATAGCTGGTTACAAGGAGAAAAGAGAAAATTTGATAAAAGTTTATGAGAGCTTAACAAAAAAGCCATTGATCTTCAGTCATTCAGTTTTCTCCATCACAAAACTTCATCTACCATAATTACCAAACAGAAGAAAAATACCTGCCCTTGTTGGTTGCTCTATATATTTCACAACAATTATTTTATATACTTGTACAAGTCATTACTACCTATATATCAAATTTGTGATTAACAGAGTTGATATATACATTTGCCCCCTCTACCCAAACTTTCAGAAATAACTTTCTCTCAGTCCATTTCTGGATGAGACTGATCATATGGCTATAACTTCATCCCAGTTACTAGGAATACACTGGACCAAATATCAAGCAATTTGACTGTTCCACCTGTTCAATATGCAGTATTACTATCCATGTGCCAATCTACAAATCCTCTAATCTTTGTCTTATCACTGCCTCATATTCCTTTACAACAATGTTCGTCATCTTGATTTCCTTGGTGTCCTACACCATTACAATTATATTCCTATAGGTGGCCATTTAGTCTGACCACCAGGTTGTTTTCCACTGTACACTGGATCAACTTAACCTTTAAAAAACCGGCTACCCAGAGGGCAATTGCTAAGTAGAAATAGTTGATCTTACTGCAGCTCATCTAAATTGTTCCGAGTCTCAGCAAAGCCAGAGGCCTTATTTACCAACCTTCTTGTAGATGCTTCATACATATAAGATGACAAAACTCCTACAAATTCAGTTTCAGTATAAATGTCAGAGATCACAAACCTCCATTATTGCATAATTTCATATTACATAAAGTGACACATAAAAATTAGTATTTTTATCAATCATATGTTGTACTTTAAAAACATGCCTTGAGCTGAAGAGTTGAATTTGTGATTTCAAAATCTAACAAATTTGACAAATTCTAGTTGAATCTTTTTACAGTTAAACAGTTAATGTATCATCGAACATTGAATCAAATCTATCTGACTGGTTGTTAGATTTTCTATCAAGACTATAACAGGTTTTCCTCTGTCACTACAAATTTATTGATATGTTTGATTTCTTTTTTCACCCCAAATCAAATAACTG
>JACXVO010011046.1:39064-57924 GCA_015501135.1 Hapalochlaena maculosa
CCACGCACGCGCGGCTTGTTATTTCTAATAACTTTAGGTTTAAAAGAATAGCCTTTTTGGTTACAATTTTTCTATTGGGCTTTACTGTGACTTAAATTTAGAAGAATTTAGTGCAATAACTACCCAGGCATTTATTCCTATCTCAAGCCTTTGTAGTTATATGAGCATGTTCTTAATTATAAAATTATGAAAGAAAGTCTTAGTGTCTGTCTGTCTTTTATCATAGTCTTTATATAAAGTTTTTCAAAGACACAATCTTGTATCAAAGGATCACAGCAGTCTCGGATTGGTTGATATCCTTTTGTTTCTCTGTTATTCTTCCGATCTTTTACTAATGCTAAGTATTGGATTGTGCTCATGCTAGAGCATTGCCTTGAAAGGTTTAATCAATCAAATTGACCCTAGTACTTTGCTTGATACTTATTTCATTGGCCTCTTTTACTGAACTGCTAAGTAATAGAGGCATAAACAAACCAACACCCGTTCTGAACCAGTGAGGACAAAATGCATGTTCACACACACACACACACACACACACACACACACACAATCATTTCAATATCACAAGTTGCATACAATTTCTGTCCAGCAAATTTACACAAAGGCATTGGTCAATTTAGTGTTACAGTAGAAGACTAAGCTACTGCACTGTGTAGACAAAATCTAAAACTGCTGTGCTCATTGAGACTTCAAGAATATCACCAATTTATTCCAATCATCTGGCTAAATAATTATGAGTACCCCCTTCCTCCTTAATTTTTTTTTTTTCATTTGTTTAGATTCCTAGTTCAAATATCCTATTCTAATTATTGATGACTACTCAATGAGTTACCTTTGTTAATGACTAATGTTTAACATAATCAATGAACATTTGGTTTACTAAATCCTTCAGCTAACAGCCTTCTTATTGGCTGAAATATTTTTACTATTTCACTTGTGTTCTCAACCATCATTATTCATTCACAAAAGTAACTTTGTTAAATTATAACTAAAACTTAATCATGGCTATGGAACTTTTTGCATTTTCTTCTGCTTGTCATCAACCTTTCCAAAATATTTCTCATGTTAGGCTTTAACACTCATTAATTAGTGTAGAATTACTGAATATTTCTTGTGTAATTAGGTCTAATTTTTAAACATGCTAAATATTATGGCAAGATTTTTTTTTACATTTGTTCCTTGTGAAAGTTTTAATATGTAGTTGACTGTTTTGTATTAATTGTGGGCATATAGCATTCATTTACATATGAAACGAGCTGCAATCCCTAACTAAATGTTCTCTGCCAAGTAGCCTCTGAGAAATGTAATGAATCCGGCAGTTTTGAAACTGATATGAAGACTGCCTGTTGGTAGCCTTTTACTTTCAGCTCTTAGTCATGAACTGATAAGTTTAGCTGAGCTGAACTATTTATAAATACTATTTTGTTCCATCTTGTTTTAATCAGCTTTAAACTGATGCTGACCTTCTGAATACAGCTTAAAAAAAACCATTGTGGTCCTTACAAGCTTCAAGGCTGGCTCTACCTTTTTTTTTTCAACTTCCCTTCAGCTGTTTGTTAACTTATCAACTATATTATCTACTTCAGTTTTCTATTTCATCTGTTGATAACATAACAGTATCTATATTTGTTGCTAATTTACTGCAGTACATCTGTGTGCGTGTGTGCGATTATAAATATGTGGAATAAAATGTTTGCCTAATTTAATTCAGTATGTGGGAATTGGAAAAGAAAATTGTTTACAATAAATATATAAAGGAATAATTTTTTCAAGTATTCATTATAGGTGTTCGAATTTATCAGTCACAAGTTAAATACTGTTAATTTATTCCTGGCTTGTATTGGATTGAAGCTGATCAATATGAGCAACTTCCGGGGGAAAAAGTATCTTTGTTGCAGAATTTTAAAAAAATGTAGAAAAGAGCTGACAAAACATTCACTTTTGTTGTTGCTCAGTTAAAAACCAAGTGACATATTTTGTGTGTGTGTGTGTGTGTGTGTACTCTTGTTTTAGCTCAAGCTGTGGTAATGCTGCGACACTGCAATTAGTTTTACTAGAATTTCATTACTTCAACTCTTCTCTGATGCATAGCATTTGATGAATGAGGGAGTTGGATATTGTAGCCCTCATATTTCTTATGAAATAGGTTCATCCAGAACTTTTGACACGAGGAGATTGTTTTGTTTTTGTACCCGATGTATGTCCCTCGACATTGGTCCACCCCATGTATGTCTCTCAAAGAGCAGTTGAGACCATGAAATCTAAACTGTTGTGGTGTCTACTCCTGTATCTTGATGGTAACGTTGGGATCTTTGGTGCTATGTAGTGACCCTCTATTCTGGTGTTTGTCTATTTTTTAATGCCAAAGTTTGGTACTAATCCTTCTTGGATTTTCCAGATGTATATCACTGCATATCTTTCCTGCCTTCAATCCTAGAGAGTAGGCTCTTAATGTTTTCACCCTTCCCCAATATCTGACCTGTTGTATTTGAGATTTTAGTGTAATTTTGCTTCATTGTTATTTCACTGTTATATCAACCTTATCTGGTGCTTGTAGCATTGAGTAGAAATCTAAGCAACCAAGGACAATGTGTTCCAAAGGACCATCATAGTTTCCTGTTTTCTCTTCTGCATGTTGAGTTCTTATTAAATCTGTCAAAATCTGAGTTAATTATATAATTACCACTTGTGACCTCACCATATTTTGAGTACCAGTGTTGCTCAGGTGTTTGGTTAGCTTACATCCTCCAAATCCTAGCAAAGTGGTCATGAATATTAAGACCAGTAAATGGTATAACTTTAGCTGTCCTTTTTGTGGCAGTTGTTTGAAGATAATTCTGAAAACCTCTCAAATAGCCCCATTGTAATGTTTGTGGACAAATGATACAGCAATGGGAAACAGAGAAAAGTAGAGTTAAGGCAGATGACATTTCCCCAGTAGACAATGTACTTTTAAACTCCTCTCAAATGTACTATTCCTTTCTACCTCCTCCTCCACACTTCTAATTAACCTTTAATTTGGTTCCACACAAATTTATTCTCTCCCTGTGCTCTCTCTCTCTCTCTCTCTCTCTCTCTCTCTCTGTATTCAGCCTGTCCTTCCTTCTCACTTTCATTCATTTCTCCATAAACACTAGGTTTATTAAACGTGAAAGGCTCCTTGTTTCCCAAGTATATAATGAGTTGTTATGGTAGACATTACTTAAAGAATACCCAAAATTTTAAGAATGAAGTATGTATTTGATCATGAATTAAGGAACATTTGTCAGTGTTCTGCTAGTAGACAATATGTTCATTTTAAATTTAATGGTGGTTGCATTAGTATATCTGTGAGCATTGAAAGCTAGTGTACCAACTCTGTTGTTGAATAGGGATAACTTTGTGTTGCATCAAATTGCTGTTATTATAGAAATATTTTACCAGTAGTCTTTATTTCAAAATGTCTGGATCCGTTCTAGTTCTGTTGTCCCTTTTAGTATTGGCTACCAGGACAGTTCTTCTGGCAGTCACCATGATATTTTTAGGGACAATGCTGTGTCTTATGAGAAGGTTGTATCTTGTTGACACTTTTGGACATCTGCTGCTGATTTGTGTGATATCTTCCACACATTTTGTGTCAAACAGAAGCATCTTTATCATGTTTATCAAATATTTGAGTAGCTTCTCCTGCTTCTGGGTAGCAAATTTATATAGCCTCCTAGGTGAGATGTGATGTCTATCACAGCTCCAGCAGAGGTTGCTATTCTTGTCAACGTTGTTGGCATTCCGTAGCTTTTAAGATTTGTACCCATGCACAGTTACCCCTGGTTCGTGTTTAACAAGTGTATATTCAGAAGACCTATTTTGGAGTCCTTTACCTAAACTGATGTCGAATGTACTTGATTAACTCCTTTCTCTCTCTCTGCTGTCTGGTAAATTTTACATATGCAGGGCTCAAATTTATATTTATACATAGGTAGGTGTGTGTGTGTGTGTGTGTGTGTAAAATTTCATGTCTGTTCCCCATCCCATCCTTGTCTGGTTTGGATTTTAGTGGTAAGAGCATTTATCGACATCATTGCCTGACTAGTAGTTACATTAGTCCTTTAAAATATTTGACTTGTAGGAGGGACCTCCACTATTAAATGTGAATTGTGGGGAAACTTCGCCTAATTACTGACAGTAGAGTCTTAATAACAGCTTTTAAAATGTTTCACAAAACAATCTTCTTTGAACCTTTCTAAAAAACTTGCCAAAAATATTTTTGTCTCTTGAAAATAAAGACTTAAACGAGAAACTTTCGGCAATTTAAAAGTCAAGTGGTAATTAGCGTTTAGCTGATAACAAACACTAAATAAGCAAATTCATCTTAAAATTACGCATTTCATGCTCCTTGTTGTATAGATGTCTTTTCATCTTTCTCTCTTTCCTGGTTAATAAAATTATATTTCATTCCTTAATTTTTCATTTCAATAACTTCAATGTTGTCAAATTATGAAGTTCCACCATTTTATAGTGAAGTAGATGCTTTGTTCTTTTAATTAGGGACAAATTATGGGGATTGTCTAATCAAAGCTAAAGTGAACTATCACTATCTTTCCTCAAACTTTTTGTCATTTGAACCTGGGAATATAGCAACCAGTAGATCAGTGCGTTGCCTGCTCAGGTGTAGTGATTCAGGCCAATGGCTACATACTATGGACACAGCACTTTCTTTCATTTGTGGTTCATCTATCTTTAATTCTGTGCTATTATGGTTAACACAATTATTGTCATGGCTGGATCTGTTAAAACCATCAATCATATCAGTTTGTTTTAACTCCTACAACTGAGACCCCCTCTCCATAATTTGATGTCTCAACTCCTTTTTCGAATGACCACAATTGCCAAATGGTCTTTGACAAAGGACATAGTTGTAGAGATACTTTAAACTGGATGTCCACTTTGACAGTACTGCATAGATGGAGTGTTGAAGTTATTGATAAGGGAATTTCTTGGCTTTTAAGAAATTGATTAATTTCAGTGGTCGTATTTGTTACAGTTAGACATAATCACTTCTATATTGATATTTAATGGGCACAGCATTTAGGAGTTTGCTAGACAATTCCAAAGTCCTTGTTTTGGTCCTATTGTATAAGAGCAAGTGTTTATTATTACCATGGGTCAATCCAAGCTCTGTGGATGAAAATGGAGAGGAGATTGTTTAGAAGCCTATTGGATAGATTGTACCTGTAATTCAAATGTCGAATTTTGTATCCTGCTTAGTCAGGGTACACATACCTGGAATACTTCACCACTTAGATCTCATTCGATTGATCAAAATTTCACACACATACACACACACACAATATATTTCTACATTGATTCCCAGTGGTCCTTGATACCCAGATATGTACCTTTTTAAGCAACATTGAGTTATATTTATCGCTGACATAACTCTCAAATTGCTCACCCTAATTAGATGTGCTACAGAGCTGAATGTTTCAAGTATTGTTGGGTGCTGGGTGGAGTTTTAACTTCTCCTGTGGCTCTGTAGAGAAAAGCTGTCAACTTAAACTTGTCTTCATGGGTTAAAGGAAGTTCACGTGTGTGTGTGTGTGTGTGTGTGTAACTTTACGTTTTATTCTCAGTAAATGAATTGATTTATTATTATTAATATTAATCTTTTTACATTTGGTTGTTCTCTATTGTAACAGAAATGCCATCTACTTGTATTGTTGACTGATATACATACAACTGGGAGTTGGCTGGCTTTCATATTTTGCTAACTTTATTTTATAGTTTCAAACAGCCACTCCTCTTAGGTTTAGCTCATTTTACTACCCAGTTTTCTAGTTTACATTGAACATAGCTGTAAATGTTAACACCGAATTATCAAATTAAATGGAAAATGCAATGAGTTGAATGTCCAAAACAATAAAAACCAAGGAATGAAAATGAAACATGGTTCTAAATGGTTTTACATATCAAGTATTTTATATATGGAACGTTACGTTGCTCTATGTAGCTGTAGTGGTGGTGGTGGCGACGGTGGCTCTATCGGCTGTAAAAGCACAAGGCCTGAGATTATTGGGTAGGGAGTTAGTTGATTACATTTCCTCTGGTGGTTGACTGTGACCCTGAAAGTATGAAAGTTAAAGTTGACTTACGTGGAACTTGAACTTTGGGTCTCACAGATGGTATCAAACAAGGGATCAAAGCTGCTGGCTGTCTGCTGTGCTTGAGAAGACCTGTCAAGCTAAGTTAAATTGTGGTTGTCCTTGCGTCTTTCTCCTGCTGAGCATTCCTAATCTTGCAGGCTTTTGGGTGCTGGTGCCATGTTAATGCTCCTGTGCTGGTGCTGTATAGAAGCACTCTGTAAAGTGGCCGCAGCAAGGAAGGGCATTCATGCCACAACAAACACGCAGACTGTCCAACCTATTGCTAGTATGTTAGATGTGGTCATGTATAAACAGGAAATATTTACCGGATATCGATATAGTGAAGATGCATGGTCTGGTAGGTTTGATTCCCAAACCTAGTGGAATGTTGTATTCTTGAGTAAAACATTTCATTTCACAGTGCTATAGTACTGTGCAGGTACCAGCATGTTAAAGAATAGACATCACATTTTTCTCTGCATGTTGTTAAAGGTGTGTTAAGTCACTGCAACCTCATAAAACTTTTACCAGCAACAACTACCCCAAACAGACTCACAGGTTTGAGAGTTGTTGCCTGTAGGGTGCAAATTAATTTGTTTCTTCTGTACAGTTTACAAAAAGAATTTGCTTCTTTTTACATGAAATTGAAATTTAATCAACACTTGTGTATTTTCTTTTAGTTTACTTATTTGAAGACTTCTTTTGGGACAGTTCTTTATATTTGGGAACGCATTTGCTAAGTGAGAATGCATGTCGACTGTGTTACGTTGTTATGGGTTTGAGTTTGTATAGTATATTTAAATGAATTAAAGCTGGCTAAATATTTCCAGAAGTATTTTGTTGTTGGTCATTTAATTGTTTTAAAATTAATAAAGCAGCATGAAGCATTTCTCTAGAATCCTTGCTCAGTATTATTAACTTGTCTGTTGATAGGTCTTGTGCTGCAGACTGCTGCATATCTTCTGAAAGTTAGCAACAAACTGCTGCAGCAGAGACTATTACTACTCCTAATGGTGGTAATATTAGTAAGAAAATACATAAAAGATGGGAAGTTGAAAAGAATTTCTGCTCTACTCCAATTTAAGAAAATTTTTGAGCCCAGGAACCGGGCATCTCTGGACAAAGAGACTGGTGGCATGCACGCACACACAAAAATGTGTGCGTGTGTGCGCGCTACATGTAATTATAAAAATGAAACTGTATAGTATTTGTGGAATGAGTTGTACTCGGTTCCTCACTAGCTGTCCATTACCTTCATTATTAGTGACCGACTTGACCTATTCGAAAATTTTTCTCATAGATTTGTTTGAAATGTGGAATTTAAAAAGCACCCTAGTCTCTACTTATTGTGACACATCTAGTTTCAATCTGTCATTAGAAATGTTTTACTCTTCTACCATTGCTGTCAGCACCCTCTTTTGATATTTAATAGCACCCTCCCCGCCCCTTCCATTTTTCTGACATATAGCAGTGCCCTGGGTTTGCCCAACTCTTTCATTAATGTTACATTGTAGCAGGCACTGTTTGTTGTTTTACTCTCTGGCTGGTTGGTCTGTGTAATTTGAGAGATAGCTAACATACCATTCCTATTTTGCTCCCATTTTACTTATTCAGAAAATTAGAGCAGAGAAGGCCAATGTTTTCGCTCCCAACCCTTTTATTTTGTTATTGTTTTTTATAAAGCCTGCTTCAGATTATTAAATTTCTTCTTTTAATTGCTGTTTGTGTGTGTCTAATGAAAACATTATTTATCTGGCATGCCTACAATTGTTTCATTAGGAGCTTTATTGTGACTTAAGCATACTTCAATTAGATTTGTGCAATATGCTACATTTAACTCCCAACTCATCAGGATATCAAATCCCCAAATGATCGGTGACCTGTTGATTAATCAACAGATCATGGACAACTTGAATTTCTAATATCAAAAATACCAGCATTTAAGAAATTTGAAGTGGGTGTGTCCTCGATTTGTCCTTCCGGAGAGGCAGATATATATCTTGTAATATTATATATATTATTGTTATACATCATTGTTTGTTTTACCAGTTGATATGGGTTGGCTGCTTCAAGTTGATCTAACAAGAATTGTGTTCCGTCATCCATTTTGAGATGATATATATGGCTTGATGCCCTTCCTAACAGAAGTCCTCTTGCAACTTGTAAGGCTGTAAAGGACCCCTATAATTGAAGGAAAATTGTGTGTATGAGGAAGCTGATTTTAGGCAAAGTGCTGAGAGCTGGTGCAGCCTGATGAGAGGAAATGATTTAGTGTTGCTTACAGGTAAAGGTGAGGAAGAAAGCAAAGGGACGGGATTAGTGCTTGTGGGAAAGAGGGAGTGAGACGAGTTGATAAAAGGTGTCCAGGGTTATCCCTCACTATAAGAGTATGGATGGAAGGTGTGAGGGGGGAGTGGTGAGAATCCTGGGAGAGAATATAGATGAGAGCTGAGAGGATTCAGAGGGTGGTTGGGTCTTGAACAGCATCATGTATCAACAATTATTTCTTCCATAAGATTCAGCATCTCCAAGTCCGCCTTCAACACTGTGACCCATGTCTTGCACTTCCTTATATGCAAACCGTCTCCAGATGTATCACATGCAGTCTTCTCTCTTGCAGACATCTAATTTTCTCTTTTATCCACTTCTTAGCCCTTGTAGACAACCTGCTTTCAATAGATAAACAAATTGTATAACCACTCTCTAATTGTATACCATTTTTTTTCTTCTTTACAGAGGTGGAGAGTTAATTAGTCAGAAATGACTGAGACTGCTCACCAGGTGAACGGGCCTTCCAGCCCCTCAAGCAAATTCATTGATTCTATTGGTAAGTCTCTCAACAACTTTATTGATCTTCAGTTTTTTTTTTATTTGGTGGTAGAGTGGGTCTGTACTCTGTTATATATAAAGATGGAGTAAAATACAATTTGATATTCCATTAGTCATGGAGTTAACCCTGTTAGGCCAGCCTCGTTAGCCCTAACCATACTAACCAATGTATTGCATAATTGTTATAAAGATACTGAAATGATCCAGCAACTCGTGTGCTTTCCATGTTTTTAATAAAGTTATTTTTACTCTGTATTCTCAAGAGTTTCTTTTGATTAGATACAGAAAGATAGATTCAATGAGTTGCAGATAGAATGCTTTGATCTTGATAGTGTTAAGAGAAACGGGCTACTATTTCCATATTAATCTCAGTTTACTGTATTAGATTTGCCTAAGTGTCTGTTAGTAATTCTGATAACCAGCCATCATGAGCTGAAGCTGATGTTTTATGACTTAAGTGATATATTAGCTTTTCATTACTGAGATGTCAGTTAAAGTATTTTGAAAATAGAATTGTTTTTCTTGAGAAATCTGTTTTCAATTCAAGTGTTACATAGTTCTAGATTACTAGAAATTATTTAATTATATTGTAAAGGCAGTTGAATGTTGATGATTAGAATATCTAGAGCTAGTATTAAAAATATCATTGAAGATATTTAGAAGGTGGCAAGGAGCCGGCAGAACCGTCAGCATGCTTAGCAGTATTTTGTTTGTCTTTACATACTGAGTTCAAATTCAACCTAGGTTGACTTTGCCTTTCATCCTTTCAGGGTTGATAAAGTACCAGTTGTGTACTGGAATTGATTTAATTTACTAAAAAAGTAATTTTTAGAACGGTCGCTGGTCGCTGAAATATGTGACTCAATAGTCAGTACTGTGTGTTAAGGATCAGTTTTGCAGGTTAATGTAATATTTGTCAATGATATGTTTTGGTAGGAATGGGATTGGAGAAAATTTCTATTTCAGACAAATTTTTCTTTGTTTTTCTTATTTCTTTTTTTCTAAAGAACTCTGACAAGCACATTCTTCTCTATATCATTTCACAATGTTACAAATATATTTTCTTTGGTGATTCTATATATTTATGAATCCTTCTACAAGTGGAAACTGGGCATCATTTCTAAAATTAACATTTTTTAAGGTCTTCATTATAAAACTAAATTCAAAGCTGTGAAAACTGAAAATTGTTCATGGATGGTGGCCAACTTTGCTTTTCAAGTCCCAGTAATATACACTGAGGCGGTTAATTATTGCACTCTTACAAAATCGGTTTAATGCCTAGGTAAAAAAATAGACCAAGTTGTGTTGAGAGAATCTATAATGAGGGTTGTATCATTTTTATGCTTTTGTGAAATCCAAGAAGATTGAGTTGTTTGACTTTATTTCAATTTCTGATGATGGCTACTTTATTTTATTAAGGTCTTTTTCAGAATACTTGCACACTTTCATTTTTGATAAATTATAAGGTTTCAGAACATTTGGGTATTTATTTGAGGTTACATTACATTTATCTTTTATGATAATTAAATTAGTGACAGCATTTGTCACACATAAGTCTTCCTGTGGTCTTTCAATGATGTTGGTCATTTTAATTGGAGATGGAACTTTCATTTGTGCAATGCACAAATTCTATTTAACTCTTAATATTTTAATAATATAATTTATCCGTGTTAGACATTAACAAAATTTGAATAATTATTTCTTTATTAGCATCTGGAAAGTTAGCATTTCCACTCACCAGTTAGGATACCTTTTTAGTATTTTTTACCAGAACTCAAAACAGGAACAGAACAGAACATGGATTTGGCTTTGTTGATATGGAATTCTGGTGTATTTTAAGCAAAATGATAGTTGACTCTTATTACTACCACTCCTATGTGTAATGGCTATATTACAAGTTGAAATTGTCACAAAAGACTAATTTGAAAGACCGGTTAGAGGGCTCTCATAGCATGTGGCCTTTCATACTGAGGTTATGTTGGCTTCAAGTTATTAGTTATCACAATAGCTAAGCATCATTTGCCAAACAACAATTACCATTGTTTGCTGTTTGAGTGCCATCTACCACTGGAGATGGAAAATAAGATTTGTACCAAAGAACCATCAAATTTCAGCTTATTTGTCAACCTACTGATTCCATTGTTAATATGCTTAATTGAAAGGATGTCAGTGGAAGGCTATTTGGAGTATAAAATACTTCATGTTTATATTTTAGAAATTTTATTTTATATATTTATGAAAAAAAGTTTAATTTCTGATTTTTTTTCTTTCTTCTCATTACCCTTCAAAATAATTATCCCTGATTTAAGTAAATCACAGAATTCTTAAGTTTCCCAGGGTTGAATGTGTTGGGACCTTATTTCATTTAACCATATCAAACTTTCATAAATTTTCCATTTTGAAACGGGGGGAAAAAAAAAAAAAATGTTGGAAAATTATTGAAATATTTTACCTAGGAGCATTAGTAACACAACTGCAGGAATTCTTTACCAGTAACAAAATATCATTTGGTTTGTCCTTTCTTCCAATTGTTTTACCAATATTAATGTTTGCTTCCAAAGACAAGGAATGAAAACTTTTCTTTGCAAGAAATTCTACTTCTTGAAATTATTGGCTTTAGAGATGTTAAAATTTTTTTTGTAATATTAGGTGTCTAGGAAAATGTGGTTTAATCCGTATGGTACAAAAACTTAGTATTATACTACTAATGATAATAAATACTAGTAAAGAGAAGTACTTCTCAAATATAATAATAGCAATATTTTGTCCCCTAGGCAAAAGACTTCTTCTGCTCATCTTCCTCTTCAATAATAGTTCTTTCAATCAGTTTTCTAGGTGAAGTTATTTTAGTAATGAAGTTTTGTGTTTATCATATTTTTGTATTTGACAAACATATTTAGCTTTTCATGTTTCTTTGATGTGGAGGTGCAATGAGTCAGTGGTTAGGGCAGAGAACTTGCAGTTGTAGGATTGCAGTTTCAATTCCCAGATTAGGCATTGTTTGAGTTAAAACACCTAAATCTTCAATAGGCTCTGGCATAGGTCGGTGGCGAACCCTATTGTATTCTTTCACAACTTTCTCTCTTCCTGTTCCTGTTGTACCCTTTATTTCAAAGGGCCAGCCTTGTCACACTCTGTATCATGCTGAATCTTCCTGAGAATTGTTAAGGGCATGCGTGCCTGAGCAGGCTGTTGTGATCAGGTCAACTGGAACCCTTGTCATAACCGACAGTGCCACAATTTCATCAATAATAATTAGCTTCATTATCACTATCCTCCAAAACTTTATTTTTTTTTTAGTTTTCGATATTTGTCATTTTACTTGTATGTCATGAGTGAAGTTAAGCTGATGTCAGTGTGACATATAATGATTGGCGTGTTGAACTTTGGAACAAGTGAGGACTTGACTGGCAGGTATATATTCTATGGTTGAAACCTGACAGTTTGAAGTGTTTAAAGCTCATTTAAAGATGTGTGCTATCAATTACATTTCATTAATGGACCATATTGATAATGAAACCCAGTAACTGAGCTAATTAACTAAACCATGTGTTACTTGGTCTCAATGAGTATATTTTCAGTCTGAGCTGGTAGGGAATTTGTGTAGACTTGTCTGTACCATTAGGTGTAATGAAGCTATAAATTTCCAGTGTGTATAATTAGTGTGAAAGTAATTTGTAGAAAGTATATTAAGTGGTAGATATTGTATTTTAATGATGGAGTGAACGGAAACTGTTAAGAAATTGTATGCAGGCCAGCTATGACACTAATAAAATCTGTAATTTCTACACTACCAACATGAATAAAAAAGATTTGTCTTGATATTGGCATAAGTCGAATAAGACAGTAAATTGTTTTGATAACTGAATCAGATAAGCATCAACAAAATAATGAATTTGCTCGGGGCAGAGGTAGACCCAGTAAGACGTGGTCTGAAGTGGTGAGGTCCGGCCTCTGGGCCTTGGACCTTACAAAGGAAATGGCCAGTAAATGGCATCTCTGGTGCATTGCTGTACTTGAGAAGACATGCCAGGTCTGTGGTGGTGATAACTGCTACCTCAGGTAGATGAAGCACCTATCAATACTCTAGATAACACATTGGAACATGCATGTGGCACATAAAACTAAAATTCATGATCGAGGCAGTTAGTGGGGCCATGCTAGCGGTTACTGTGTTGGTGGCACATAACAACCACCAAATATGGCTGAGGCAGTCAGTTGGGGCCTGCAGGTGGCACATACAAATCATTGAATGCAGTCGAGGCAGTCGCTGGTGTCAAGCAAGTGGCACCTGTGCTTGGTGACACACAAAATCACTAAAACCCCCATGTTACTTGAATGGCACACGTGTGGGTGACATGTAAAACACCTCCACTCTTGGACTAGTTGCTGTTAAGGGCATCCAGCCATAGAAACAAAGCCAAACCAGACTGAGGTTCGGTGCAGCCAACCAGCCTGCTAACCCCTGTCAAAAACATCTTGCATGGACAGTGGGCGCTAAATGATATATTTTTCTCTATAAATTTATTGTTGTTACTAAAGATAAATTATTCTATGTTCAGGTTCTCTTAAGACTGACTCTCACACACATGAGAGAGAGATCTTCATTTTGGCATCTACTTTCCTATGCTTCTTACCTGGATCAGACAAGACTTGCAAAGAATGCTCCATCATTAAATACTCTTCCTGGCCCTATCCCCCCCTTCATCTGTTTCCAAGCAATCCTTCAAACAACTTAAATGTTCTTTTTATGGAGGGAACAGATCAAAGCATCTCAAGAAGCCTAAATATGCAAATGAATGACAGCATCTGTATGAATAGTGTGGCTTTTGATTCCAAGTTTTGCATACCAATTACAATGTATTGATCAACCTGTGGCAATAACAGAAAGTACCAACCAATGGCATCCATCCAGTGGTAGCCAAACTTAACTTCATAGTTCCAATGTGAATTTCTTAGCCACACTGCCATACCTATCTCTCTCTCTCCATTGTCCAAGTTGGCTTAGGAAGGGCATCCAGCCGTAGAAACCAAGCTAAACCTGACTGGAACCTTGTGTGGCCACCAGGCCCAGTCAAAATGTTCAACCCATGCTTGCATGGACAACAGATGCTAAAGGATGAAAGGTTGGACAATTTGACAGGATCTGGTGAGCTCTACAACTGCATTGAGTACCAGTGTTAGCTTTGGCATGGATCCAGTGGTTGGATGCCCTACATAGATATGTCATTGTCGAATTGAATGTTGCTTTTCTTTATCAGTCTTAACTTTGTGTTCTAAGGCAGAAATAATTATTTAATGGAGATGTTTTGTTTGTCTTCAAATCAGTTTTCTTTGTACACATGTGGAGCTGCTTATTTCAGATCAATTAAATTTTATTTGTAGATATAGTTTAAACATCAAGAATTCTAATGCTGATAATTATAATTTCAAAAAATATAATTAATTTTAACTATTAAACTGTAAGGGTTCCCTTCTCTTTCTAAGACCTCAGATGTTTGTAAATCTACACACTACATTCCAGTAATCTGAAAAGTGTTTGTGTTAGTGCTGTTGTTTTTTGTTGGCAATTTTGTTGCGTTGAATGCTATATTCGTTTAATTAGACTGTACGGATGTTCTAAAACAAGGACGTGGCAAATTGGATGTAGTTACCATTCTATAGAATCTGTAACCACCTCTTATGCTAAGTTCTTAGCTCCTCCTTATATCAAGAACTTCCTTCCGACTCGCTGTCTTTGACACAGCCACACTGCTTGTGTCTCCCTCTAGTTGACAACAACTGGCACTGGCATTATTTTTATGCAACTAAAAACTGAAAGAATTTAGTGGGCTTCAAAGACTTCTGCAGTGTTTTGACAATGCCAGCCGCGAATGAAATTGGTAGGTTTCTTGATTAACTTATTTCTATGATTTCTATTGTATTTATATTTCATGTCTCTATTGCTGACTCCCAAAATTTCTTAATTACAAAAAATTGGTGTGAGTAAATGTAGATGCTGAATATTAGAAAAAATATTTGGATACAGAAGAAAGCTAAAATAGTTTACATGTTAATTCAAATGGGATGTTATGGTCAGAATCACTTTCTGCTTCAGACTGTCAGTATGGTAGCCAGACATAATAATAATAATAATAATGAGTTGTTGAGAACTTAACTCTTTTGTTGAGGAAGTATAACTAGGAGGATAGAGTATTGTTTCTATTAAAGCATTCTCTTTATGAAAAGAGAGAAAAGGTAAAATTCCAATCTGATGCAGGTTAACCGTGAACATTTGTCATCAAATGTGTACAGTTTAACAAAATATAAAATGAATTGGTGGTGATTAATATGTATAAAAGATTAAAAGCTCCTCATAATACCCGTTAATCTTAAGATTAAAATGTGTTTAGTTCCTATTCATGTGCACAGTACCAATCGTCACCTAAAACTTAATTGTTTGGCAAAGATACAAATTGCTTTGTATTATTAATTAATTTCCAGAATAACAAAATACAATCCTTTTACTCCTTTCTCTTTTCATATTCTGTTTTATATAATGTGACCGCATCTCCATTAAATATTACTGCTTTTCTTCCCAGCTTCAGTTTTAACTTGATAATATTTTGTATTTCTCAATGTAATTACCTGTTTCCTTTTTGCTCTTCATATCAAGTTCTCATCCTGATCATTTACCCTCCACTTTCCATGCTGGCATGAGTTGGATAATTTGACTGAAAACTGGTGAGCTGCACTAAGTTCCAGTCTGGTTTTGCATGGCTTCTACAGTTGGATGACTGCCAACCACTTGAAGAGTGTAGTAGGTGCTTTTTACGTGACACCAGCATCGGTGCCGATCACAATTGCAATTTATTTGGCTTGATCGGTCTCCTCAAGCTCAATATATTGCCAGAGGTCTTAGTCGCTTGTCATTACCTCCACGTGGCCTAACATTCGAAGATCTTACTTCACCACCTCATTCCTGTGTCTTTCTGAGTCTACTTCTTCCACAAGTTCCCTCCACCATTAAGAGTGTGATACTTTTTCACATAGCTGTCCTTTTCTATACGCATTACATAACCATGTTCTGTCTTGTTGTCTCTCACTGTTGTCTCTCTTGTACACCACATCTGATGCCTCTTAGGTCCAGATGCTATTGTTTTTGTTAAAGCATCTGGGGACTGATTCATTGACCAAGTTCAATGTTTTTACTGTGCAGGGCTACACTTATTATGCATTACATTTACTCGAAAGTCATGTGATACGATTTCATTCATTCCCATAAATTTCTGGCCTTCTTGGTGTATGAAAACCTCGTTCAATGGCCACCTGGATAAATGTACCTGTTTCAGCTTCCTGGGTATAGCTTTACTCAGTCATTTTGGCGAGTTGATGTATTACTTAAATTAGAACCCTTGCATTTTAGAGCAGGATGCAGACTATAGGATCCGTGTTCCCCTACATCAATGGTCCTTTATCTGAGTGATAGTATTATCTATCTACTGGGAAGTATTGTGAGCTCACAAAAAATACTGTGGATTTGGTGGGTGGTCGTGGTTTTTTGTTAGAATAAAATATATAAACCAACTCCAAGACTCCCTAATATAGCACTTATAACTTAGACCTTTTTAAGAAACTTTTGTCAGGGTTTAGAATATATATGAGGGAAGTGTTTCTTGTGATCAGAGCCAAAATATATACTTACTCCTCACTTTCTTTAGAAATTTCTGTGGCAGCGGTTGTACATGTTGGAAGAGATAATAAAAATATGGAGAATAAATTCTGTACAAATTAAGTTTGTTTGGTTACAATAAACTTTTTTGTTTTTTATTTCTTTCCATTTGGTAAAAGATAGTGTTGTGCTATGAGAGATTGAGACCTACTGCCTTAGAAAAAAATAAAACTTTCCCAAGATTCTATGTCTCTGTGAGAACAATTAGGCTGCATGATTGCCTCTACCTTTCACTGTGATTCTATATAAGTGGAGAGTATCTTTTTTTCTTCTGAAACTAGCTCTCTTAGTCTTAGTTTTCACTATGTTTTCTTTTTTAACCCACCTTATTTATCAATGATTGACATTCAATCAATTTACTTCCTTCTGGAATTACCATTGAAAATACTAGTGTCGATAGCCAATAACCTGACCTACTACTCTAGGATGTCTAGTTTGATAGTGAATGTTTTCTCAGTTGTGTTTCAGATCTTGTTGAAATCCATTTTGCCTTTTACTCACCTGAAAAGAATAAAGTCCTGCTAATTAACCATTCCCATTCTTTACAAATATTCACTTTGCGCTTTGTCAAAATCATTATTGTTATTAATATTTATGCAGTGAAATGATTGTTGTATAGATGTTGACTTGTTAAAGTGGTTTCAAGTAAGACCTGTTAATGATCTCCCAATGTTCCTTCAATGTTTGATACTCACCTAATGATATTAGTTTCTTCTCTTGAGTGTGGAATTACTTTATCTTTTTTAATTCGTTACTAAAATAAGGCATTATGTTCCCTCTTGTCTGTTGCACGACAAGGAAATGACGAACTCCATCACCAACAAAAGGAACCAATGTCACCTGCGTTTATTTTAATATAACTTTTATTATGTTTTATCAGTGCATTCTGCTTATTACTGAAACCCAGGTTGCTGATGTTAGGTAAATTTTATCCTCCACTGGATCGAACATTGGTAAACTGTTATAGATAGTATTTTGATATTGAATGTTCTTAGTTCAAATCCTGCTTGGGTTACTAAAACAGCAACACACTAAAGTTGATTTAGTTGTTTCTTTTATTAAACCAAATGGTGATGTGTCTAGAAAAGGAAGTATTACACCAAAATATGTAACAAAGGCCAAGAGTATTGACTCTAAAGTAGTAGGCAACTGGTTAAAGCTATGAAACCATTGGTATTGTATTCCTTCCAGTCTTTTCTTCTAAGAGTAGCCATCTATCTTCTCTTCAGTAAGATGCTTCTACCTGTCCTCTAGCAAGCTGCCATCTCCTTCCACAGCTCCATTCAGGCAAGGATGTCCTTGTCTTGTCAGTTACTCGGTGACCTCACTAATGCCAGTGTCATGAAGAAAGCACCTTCTATACTCTGTAAAGTTATTGGCAATAGGAGGGGCATCCATCTATAGAAACCAGGTCAAAGCAAATTTTGGAGCTCAGCACACTCAGCTTGCTTGTTGAATCCTATCAAACATTCCAATCCAAGCTTGTTGCATGGAAGATGGATGTTAAATAATGGTGAGGAATAGGAATGGCATGCTGCTATAAAAATGTTTGTCTTCAATTTGTAAAATGTGCCTATCAACCAATAATAATAAATCCACTCACATTAACACTGCAAACTAGATAATGGGGAATATTCTACTTGATTTAAATTCTCTTTTTATTCTAGTTCTAAAGCTGTTTGTCTCTCACCGATTGGGAAGTGTTGCCTTGTTCAACATTTTTCCAACTCTAGAAAAAATTAATTTTTAATGGCTGGAGGTTTTTTATATTTGTTTTGATAATCAAACTATGGTTAAGAGCCGGATGTCTCTAACTTATCTTGCTACCACTAAAGCAAAAGAAAAATCTCATCTATTTGGGTTGGGTACTGAAGACAAGGAGTTCCAAGTAGTCGTGTGTGTTTGTGTAGGCACATGTCAGCATATGTGTGGGGGTGGCACTTAATATTAGTGGTTAGTTTGGTTTGATATGACATTGTAGCTCATTACCATAAACTTTTACTAGTCCAGTTACATTTCTGTTGACCCTAAAAACAATTTTCTTTTAGAAAATGATTAATACTTGGAATGGGTGTTTACAATGAAATATATATTCTTTGAAAAGTAAGAGTTCAGATAAAAGTTGAATATCTTTTCAATTGTAAATTTTAAAGAATTATTCATGTGTGTTTTAATGGAATTAAATTATGACAAAAAAAAAA
>JACXVO010011046.1:113601-136516 GCA_015501135.1 Hapalochlaena maculosa
TTTTAAGTTAAATTTAACTAAACTACTTGTGGTCTGCTGCACAATGCCTTATTTCTTGGCCAACAGGTGGCCTTTCCCAAGATATATATCTTTCCTCTACATGTTTTATGCTGCTTTCCTTTGTCTGCCTACTGACACCTATTTCATGTGTTATAGATTTCCATATGTAGAACTCACTTTGTTAGAGAAATCTAAATTTCCAATATTTCCACTAAATATTCATTAAATTGAATTTTTAAAAATCCTGTAGTTTAAAACAAAAATCACTTCATCTTTGGGTCTCTTCACTCACAATGCTATCTTTTTATATTGATATAAGTATTTCTGTAGTCTACAGCTTTGTTAGCTGTTTTGGATCCAAACTGTAGACAATTCAACAGACCCTCAACCCAGAATCTACTAAAAACTAAATCAATATGAAGATAGTTTTGTGCGTTGTTTGCTAAAATTTTTGTCAATTCATCTGATTTATTTGTTTGTCTTAATGCCTTTACTTACTCTTTATCCATTACTCAGGTATCATGGCTGATTGCTTGCTGCAGGAATGAGTTTTGAATGATTTGAAGGTTGAGTAGTTAGTTTTTCAGACAGACTATTTAACCTAACAGAAATGAGACAGAGGACAAATTCATTCTTGTCAATGTCATTGTATCTCTAAGCTGTCAACTTGAAACTGTCCTTTGTTGGTTTATTAGACTTTTTTCTCTTTTTATTGGTCCTCACTTCCTTTCAGCCAAGACTAAATCAGTTAAAAGTAGTTAACCCAGTTTAATGACTCACTAGATATTTTTTTTATTTATTTAAAACACCTAGATAATAATATCACTAATATATATATATATATATATATATTGCTTATCTCTCCTGTCTCGCCTCCATCTCCCTCTCTGTCTCGTCTCTCACTTTCTCTCCCCTCCTTTATAATTCTAAAACCATTAGCTATAAGGTTTCCAAGGGAAAAAACCTCTCTGAGACAGGTGTCGTTTTCTATAAAGATTAATAAAATATGTAAAACTTGATATTTTGGTCTTTATCTGGTTTCTTTTTTAAATTCTTTGTCGATTTCATTTGTGTTACTTGACCTCATTAGATAAGTTTTTGCTCAGTGAATTTTTGCTTTTTTTTCTTTAACTTTGGTTGCATGCACCTGCAAATTTGAATAGTTACATTAGGGTAGCAGTAAAATAAATGACCTGTCTATGAGGATTGGTATCTATTACTCAATTTGATAGGGTTAAGACTTATAACTTGGCTACAATCCTTGTCTGTTTTGTTTCCATATCTCTCTTGAAACCACCTTTCAGTCAATTTGGAAAAATAATGAAGAAGATTGTAAAATAACTTAATAATTAAGCTGATGTTTAGAACATAAATTAATATGAAATTTTATTTTGAATTTTACTTTTAAATTTAGATCACTTCAAAATAAAAGTCTGTACATTAGAACCAAAGATGGTTTGGGTGGATTAGTAACAAAACCAAAGTAGCAACCTATGTTTTCATCAAACTATTATAACGCTTAACAAAATCATTATACAATATTGACTCTTTTCCTAACTGTTACCATATGTCAGCATCATTATTATTTCTGTTGTTCAGGGTGTGTATGAATATTCTATGTTCAGAATCAATGTCCTTGATACAGGGTCACAGCTAGTTTCCTTAGATATCAAAAACTTTTCTTTTAGCCCCTGCTGCTCTTAGAAGAGCGGATTTCTGGAATAATGAAGCTCTTGTAGTTGGACTAACCTCAATAAAGAAACTGCCAAGGCTGTTGGTGACCCAGGGCACGGATAACAACTGGGATTTCTTTTGTAGAAACCTTCCAGTCTTCATCTTTCCTCAGCCAAACCCTGCTATTTTTCTATTCTATTCTGTTCTTTGATTGCTACATTCTTGTCTGCCAATATAGTCACATCTATGATGAAACATTCTCTCCCTACCTTTGTATAGCCACATCTATGATGAGTCCCTCCCTCCTGTAGGGTTCTGTTAGAATTTTCTTCAGTTCTAGTAGCTCATCCTGCCCAAAAGGTCCCTAAGATTTAAAGATGATGAGCAAAACACCTATGTTTCCAGAGGTGGACTATTCAAATCCCAAAGAATTCCTCTCGACTCCTGGCTATGATGCCCCCCCCCCCAACCAACTACTTCTGCTTGTAATCAGAGGTACACATAGCAGCAGCCATAAAGGGACATGCTCAACTGATTAAGGTCAACTGACAAGTAAATCTGTGGCATTCAGCAGAATATTTGCTGTGACTCCTCTTTTATATGAAGACAAAGCATACACATCAAAATGTGTTGTCAGTAATTACTCAGGATAGGCAGTCAGTGATGTTTATGTTGTAAAACACAATAAATAAGTGAAACACGAGTACATGACTGAGTTGGAGGCAGATTTACTTCTGCCTTTGTAGCATGTAAAGAAAACATCAGAATCTATGCAGTACATGTACTACAGCAGTTCTAAGTTTAGCTTTAATACTGAGATAGAAAAGCAGGGGTGAATTATGCCTTACTAATCTACAAAAAGGCAAAAATATTTTGCATTTTATGAATATTAATTAGAGTAACAGTCCTAATTTTATTGAATTAGGTGCATATTTTGCCATAAAAGGAAAATGTTGCTATCAATATATTTTATTCAGGTTAGGCACTGCCTATCTTGCCTACCTAGGCTGCACATCCTTCATGTACATAACACTTTCAGTCAGTTAAGATCAGAGCAATGAGAGAGTGCCAGCTTTTCTTAAATTGCCATGAAAGCAAAACAGAGGGGATGTCACAAGAAGTTGAGTTTTGGGACCAGCGTCATGTATGCCCCACTTAAAAATTCACATCCAGCATCCTCTGGGTAGGGATGCAGGGTGCTGCACAAAGCTTCCTCACCTTAGTACAATGGTACTACTCTCCCTTTATGTGGGTGGGGGGAGGAGTCCAAGGACCAGCTTTCGCCTGATCCACTGTGCCAACACTCCAAGTGCTATGAGTGGTAGCACGGCTTTGCAGCTCCAGATCACAGGTATCACCCACACTCTGAGGAGTGCGGGCGCCTGCGAAGACGGGTCTGCACACCAAGTGCCCATCATGGATGGGTCTATCTTCATGCTGGAGGTGGACCCTGCCTAGGTGCAATGACAGGGTCCACTGCTTGCAGCCAGTGCCCAATCCAACATCAGGGTGTTTATCATCATTATCATCATCATTGTTGTTATTGTTGAAGGCAGAATCATTAGCATATCATGCAGAATGCCTTAGCAGCATTTCTTCTGTTTTAAATTCTGAGTTCAAATTTCACTATGGGAACTGCTGTCTTTCATCCTTTCAAATTTCAGGCCTTGTGCCTGGTGTAAAAAGGATTATTATTATTATTATTACCATAATAAGGCAGTGAGGAACTGGCTGAATTGTTCCCATGTCATACAGTATACTTAGCAGTGTTTCTTCTGTCTTTATATTCTGAAGTTGTCCTTTATTTTTCATCTTCACTTATTATAATCTTCCAATTTTTCTCTATTCCAGGCCCGAATCAACCAAGAACAAGAACATTTTCTTCTGAATCCATTTGGCCTATTGTTTGCTGAAATGACCGCTTCCTCATTGGTGAAAGTGGACATGCAAGGCGAGATTGTTGATTCCGGTTCTACATCTTTGGGCATCAATAAAGCTGGATTCATACTACATTCTGCCATCCACCAAGCAAGACCAGACATTCGCTGTGTTATCCATCTTCACACCCCACATGCTGTTGCAGTATGTTGCTCTCTGACAATGAGGCTTTCTAAAATCATTTTTCTTTTTTCTCACACAAATGTTTTCTTTTTTTCATGTTCTTCATTAACAAAAGATACAAGTTCAATTTCAGCTGTAACGAAGTTGCTTGTCCATTCTATCTTTATAATGTAAAGTGTGTTGGAGATGTTGAATTTGTTTTGGTCAGATTACCATCCACTTAAAAGAATCTTCTCCAGTTAAGTTCCTGAAGACTTACCATATGAAGCTAAATGACTCCCTAAATCACCAGTGACTTGAGAAATCAGTGTTTGGGGTAGTCGATTAGATCGACACCAGTACGTGATTTCTTTATTGCCAACAAGGGGCTAAAGTAGCAGCTATTGTACAAACTGATTGGATACCAAAATCTCTGCTACACATTCCTCAGATTTTTATAAACTGAAATATCTATCCAAAGATGTTGGTGTTGATAATTTTGCTGATAGTCCAGTGCTTCATATAGGTTATGAGTTGATTACGATAAATCGTGATGCATCTAGGATGAGGTAACTTGATAGGACTCCCCTCTCCTCTAAGCTTATAGAACAGCATTCGAGCTCAGCATTCTGACTTTCTAAAATACTCGTTGCTTTCACAGTGCTGTTCTTATAAGCTGGTTTTGAGGTTTAAGTTGACAGTATCTGTTTACAGCTAAGTGGATTGATCTGTTTAAGAAAAGTTTGTCATAGGTATCATGTTCTTTTGACCTCTCAATTATTTGTTCAGAATCGTATCAAGTTTGCTATCTGCTCTCTATAGGTCATGTACTCCATAAGAACTTGATCTAGAGAATAGGCTGGTTGTTTGATTATGGCAACTGCAATCTATATTAAAATAGAAGCCAATAGCCCTAGATTAAAAGCATAACCAATTTGGCATTGTATATTAAGTGTTCAGTTCTCACATAAAGTGTTAAAAGATTTGTCATTGGCCATCTAGAAATTCTGTTCCAGTCTAAAATGTCAGGTTTTAATCATATCACCAGAGAATTGAACTTGAATTATTATGCCAAAGAGAAGCAATTACTAATTTTACTGCAAATATTCTAAATGGCAAATGGCAATAGCTTTTGTATTCTGTGTGCAAATGTGTATTTGATGTTTCTAAAGACAATGTTATAAAACTGTTTTCATATATGTGTGTGTGTAATATATCTATTTATTGGGTAGTTTTCTTCTGTATCTGTTCTGTTGTCTTTGACCTAATCACACAACCATAACTGTACAAGCAATTTTTTATTTGTCTAACAAAATTCCTTAATTTACAAAGCTTTCTACTCTTTAAGACTTTTAGTATTTGTACTGACATTCTCCAAAAGTACTAGCCTTGGCTATTATCACATCTCTGAGAATAACTGCTCAGTCTACTAAAAATAGCAGCCAAATTTCCTTCAAACTACACCTTACCCTCTTTTAGATATATCAATCTCGTAAAAAAGATATCACTGCAGCTGTAATGCCCTCAATCATAAGGTTACTCACACAAACCTGACTTTGGGCTTAAAACCTCTTGGGTTATCCTCTCGGCCTAACCTTTCTTTCTGTTTAACTCCAGTGTTTTCTCGAAGAACTGTCAGATGGTTACTGGGTCTGTTAACCCTGTTCATAAGAGTTCACTTCACTGGGAGAGAGAGTTTCTCCTTAAACGTGACACTACTGAAGGAGTTGAGGAGTGTTTCTTCAGGTTGCTATTGTCAGTGTTGTTTCCTTTCATGGTATTCCCATCCCCTTAACACCCAGAAAACTGGGTTACTTTCCAATAACAACGGTGGACATAAAAAAGAACATTGTTTCTGCAGATATCAAAAAGGGGCATGGGATAGAGAGCATGTTAAATTTGAAATGTACAAGTTTATTTACAGGTTTTTATCAAGATTTTAGGGCTGAAAACATTTTGCTAGATTTTGCCGTAAACATTTTCTATAGTCCTGCTGTTTTCCTGTTGTATTTCTTAGTTCTTTTTAATGTCCATTTATTCCATCAGTTCGTCCATGCTAGTATGGTTGTGTGGTAGAAGCTTGCTTTCCAACCACATGGTTCTGGGTTCAGTCCCACTGCCTGGCACCATAGTCAAGTGTCTTCTACTGTAACCTTGGGAAGAGCAAAGCCTTGTGAGTGGTTTGATAGAGGGGAAACTGAAAGAAGCCTGTGTGTGTGTGTGTCCCATCACTGCTTAACCTCTAGTGTTGGTGTGTTTGTCCTTGTAACTTAGGTCATCAAAAGAGACTAATTCGTTTAACTATACATTCTTAAGGCATTGTTCGATTACGGCCACAATCTGATGACAAAACAGCTAAGTAAAGGATTCTTTTATTCCACAAATTTTTGAAACTGGAGGATAGCTGCAGTTCTAGTATTAACGTCAGTGCCACTTCACTCTACTGGTGACTTACCTAGAATATCAAGCTTAGTCCCAAAAAGATGCATCCAATTCACTGGACATTGTGTACGAGCCTCGAACGAACTTGTATCATCTTTTGTCCTTTGGAGGCACCCATCATCACACAAACGGTCTCGAAAGCTCACATTTCCAGATATGATATTCAAGGATACAACCATACCTAAGGAAGACCTTCTGACAACAATGACCGATAGGGTATTCTGGAAAAGTGTAGTGAATTCTATCTCGGCCAAGGCTGCAACATGATGATGACTTAGAGTTTAAATATACACACACAAACACCATATTTAGAGCAGGAAAAAACATCTGAAGGTTGACTTATCCACCAAAACAACTTTAGGGAACCAAGTTCCATTTGAAATGCTATAGGATTTGGAAATACTTCCTTGACTTCTTTACCAGAAAATATGTACACTCGTATATGACAGGCTTCTTGCAGTTTCTGTTAAAATTTTCTCACATGGTATTAGTCATCCCCTGTGCTATAGTAGAAGACACTTAAACAAGGCACCATACAGTGGAACCAAATTTCAAAGCCATGTTTGTTACAATTCAATCTTAACTATGCAACCATGCCTGTTTGGTTGGGAAATTTTATTTTATGAAATTCTGGTAAAGATTGGAATAAAATTGAGACAGTTGTTTGTTAGAGTATTTGATAGTGTTCTGTTCCAAGATTTGTATGGTTTGTCATACTTGCCACTATCCCTGTTTTTTTTTTATATGTAGGACTAATATACAACAGACTGTAGAAACTACTTTTTAAATTTATTTAAATTTGTTTGTGCTAATTATTGCATATGTCAGATGTAGTTATTGAAGTTTTATTGTCAATCTTTTACTTAAACATCCTTGGTGCTCTCTCTCTTTCTTTCTCTCCTTCTCGTCTACCTCTATTATTGTTAGGCCCTCATTTTTCTCACTATTTTTCAATCCTAACTCTACCAGCTTGTTACATGTTCTTCCTCTACTGATCAATCAGATTGATGCACTAAGACTATCCATCTTAGACCTATCAAATGCCTAAAAGTTGATAGCTTCTATTACCTGATTTCTACTTTTATGTAGTACAGTCATCTGATAAGTGCTGATGCCTCAATAAAATGCATCTAATACCCCCTGTAAAGTCACTGATATGGAGAAGGGCACTAAGAACTGGAACCTCTTGTGTAGTAGGACAGTAGCTCTGAATAAAAAAAAAACCCTTGTGATAACATGTCCAACTTGTACCAGAATAGAAAATATGGTGATGATAGGTTAGGCAGTCTAGCCTTACTACATCCCCTCGTGTTTTACAAAACTAATTTTTTTTGTGTAAATTAACATAACCCATCATAGTTCCCTTTCTAAATTATGTCAGTGTCATCTTTCCACTTTTGGATACTGACACTGAAGGAATCCTCTGCTGTTTCTGCGAAGGCCATACAAACTGTTTTTCAATGTAATTTGTATCCTTCGATAAACCCTATTAATTAATACTGATTTTGGAGGCCACCACATTGTAAGGAGTGAGTGAAAACCTATTGACAATGGTCGTTTCACTTGACAGATACGCTGGTAAAAAGCTTGGCAATTGTAGGAACCATTCTGCATTTAAAAACCTCTTGAGATAGCGAACCATACAGCGCTTGTTTATTGATTTGATTTCTGGAGAGGAAGTTTAAAAGTTGACACTCAGAGATAAACTTTGTCATCATTGATACAACTGAATATTTCTACTGGTTAAAAAAAAGAAAACTGTTTATTTGGGGGTTTGTGCAATTTCAATTTCTGAGCATCCCAGACCCTTGTATGTGACACTAAAAGAGTTGACTCTAGAACAATACAAATAAATACTGGAGTAGAATTGGTTCTTTGAGATAACAATGCAAATTACAATTAACACCTTCTTTTAGTTTATTGACATCAATTTCCCTCTCATTTTTTCTCTTTAATAGTTCACTTTAATTTTCATATAATCTCTTGAAATTACTTTTTTTTCTGGTTTTGGGAATTCTTATCTTAATGCCCTTCTCACCATTTTCATTTCTTTATTCACAGAACATGTTGTCCATCTTCATTGCAGGTTTCAGCCATGAAATGTGGCCTGTTGCCATTGTCTCAGGAGTCCCTTATCTGTGGAACAATCAGCTACCATGAGTACAATGGCATCATTGTGGACCAAGAGGAGAAAGAGAAGCTGGCAAGAAGTTTAGGCCCAGCAAACAAGGTTTGTACTTCCAATGTTACTCTATTCATAAAATTCAGGTTTTTTTATTATTATAAAGTAGTAGTGCATTAATTAGAAGGGGTTTCCTTTCCTTTCAATTCTAAAGATGAAGACAGTCAAAATCTTTTACTTTACTCAAGAGTTGTGTTGAATCATAGGGCATACTTGTCCCTGATGACTAGGCATTGAAATTGGGCTAAAGTGTTGTAAGTGATGATGATCATCATCATCATCATTTAATATGCATGTTTCATGGGTTGGATGGTTTGATATGGTTTCTACAACTGGACGTCCTTCCTAACACCAACCACTTAACACTGTGGCTTGGTTGAATAATAACCATATAACATGCATCATAGTGGTCCCTTTGGCCAGCAATGAGTTAATTAGCATGGAATATAAGAATACAATTTGTCATCAATAACAGTAGTGACAACAGAAATATTAGTTGGATTAGGGTTGATTTCGGTAGTTTTTGTAGGAAGTATGTGACTGTTTAATGTCAGGAAAGCAAAGCTTTACTTAAACTGTTGGGTAGGAATTTGATGTGTAGAATCAATGAGTGGGGGAATTTCAGTTGAGGTAGTCCTTGGGGCTGTATCAGTGACACATAAAATCACCAAACGCAGTGGCGGTAGTCCTTGGAATCATGTAAGTGGTGCCCATGTTGGTGGCACATAAAATCACCAAAACACTTGTCATGCAAATGGCACATGTATAGGTGGCATGTAAAAGCACCCCACCACTCTTGGGGTGATTGACATTAGGAAGGGCATCCAGTCGTAAAAACCAAGCAAAATTAGACTGGGGCTCAGTGCAGCCACCAGGCTTGCCTGTCCCAATCAAAACATTCAATCCATGCTTGCATGGACAAAGGATGCTAAATGATGATGATGAATCGTTAAATTCAGCTGCTGCTGTTAATCTTCTCACTCATTAGTTCAGTTTATCTAATATGCTCCAGTGCATGTCTGAATATCTCATAGTTTCATTGATAATGGATATTCTATACATTGTTTTTCTTTCAACAATTGTGGCTGGATAGCTAATATCAGAAATCTGAAAATAATCTATTTCTGCATCTGTTTAATTAACAAGCAAACGTTTCACTTAAAAAAAAACACCTTAACTTCTAATCTCTTGTCACCCACTAAACTAGGCTGATCTCCAGTCAATTTGTAATCTACTACCAACACAAATTTTTCACTTTTTCACTACCTGATTTGCTGCCAAAAATCTAGGCCAGGAAATGTTTATTTTTTTGGTGAATCCAGCCAACGAACAGCTATAAATGACTAACATATCACAATCTTAGATTCTAATGAATGCAGACAGAGATTTTTAGTATGTTCTACCTTTTGACCTTGAAAAATATAATGCTAATATGACTGTTTAGTCACCATTTCCTATTATCCTTTCAAACTGTAAACAAACATGCCATCCAAAAATAACCAGAGCTGTCATGTCATTTAAATAAACACTAATGTCATTTCTAGTTTATATGCAAAAAAATATTGGACAACATTTATATTAAACTTGACATGTCTGTCACCTTGAAAACCCTTTCTGTCTCTTCTGCTCACGTAAACATTTAAATAACTCCAAGATTGCATTCATAGGAAGGAATGATTGCATACTAAGCTTTGCGATAGAAGTTTGCTTCACTGACCACATAGCTCTGAGGTCAGTGTATTGTGAATGAAATTTGATAGAGAGAAACTATTTTTCTGTCTGTTTGTCTAATAGATAGTGGTTGGTAAAATTTGGCATGAATACCTTGTTGTATTGGGTGCTGTCTTGGTTGCATCTCTTTTTACCCAGCTGACTTTGTTCTCTAAGCTTGATAAAATAACCTGACCATGCTCCAGCATGACTGCAGTCTTTTATACCTGAAACCAACAAATCATAAACATAGAAAGATAAGCAATATTTCTATTGTTAAACAATCAGTTTGCATAGGTTTGTCTCTATACAACTTGGAGGCAGGCAGGTGAGTCACTAAGTGAGCCAGCAACCACTGAATGGTCTGTAAAAGTCATCTCTGTTGCATGAATTGTGTTGCCTTTGCAGAGAATAGGCAGAGTTATTGACTGTAGACCAATAGAGGTTTTGCTTTTTATTCTTTGCTCTTTTATTTATGTGCACTGCATTTCGAAGAATGGGAAGACGACACTCAAGAATCTTTCTTCTTCTGAGACATTAGGAACAAAAGAAGTACATGTCAATTTCGAGACTTGCTGGCCAGCAGAGCGAGAAACTTGGTTAAAAGCACTTAGTGGCCATGTGGTGATGTTAAACTGAAGTTAGTTATCCAGGGTCTCAGATGGGAAAGAACCAGAAAATAACACTGCAAAGCATCTTATGACATTAATTATTCTTCACTCATATTCTATTTTAATCAGCCTCTTCA
This sequence comes from Hapalochlaena maculosa, assembly GCA_015501135.1. Lineage (NCBI taxonomy): Eukaryota > Metazoa > Mollusca > Cephalopoda > Octopoda > Octopodidae > Hapalochlaena > Hapalochlaena maculosa. The sequence goes on from JACXVO010011046.1 coordinate 124,398, forward strand.
GTATTTTGTCTGCTCCAGAATCCAAGCCTAGGAGGATCAATCTTGTGAAGTTGAGGCAACATTTTGCACTCTGACACACAAAAGTCATTTCTCTAATAAGTTTGGATCTTATTTTCTTCTTTTGACATAACTAAACATATAAACAACTCAAGGGCCAAGAAATAAAGCTTTCTTTAAATATTTCATTCTTTTATGAATTATTGCAATTCATAACAAAGAAATATTTGAATGAGAATTTTTACTTAATTCCTTTTGAGTTTGTTGTGATTGTCTAATAAACAGCTAAAAGGAATAAGAGTAGAATGGAAGGGTTTTGTAGTGAATGTCGTCTAAGCTTTCTATTTTGCTATATCACAGAATTCCTAATTGTTTTAATTTTTATTATTGCAAGTTGGATGGCCATGGTTTGCATTGCTTGTTTGCCATTTATAGTAAAAGGTTACTTCAACCTTTTACATCATCATATCTATTTAATCAGCAGACTGCTTTGGCATGATGCCATTTAATGATTTTATGCATGTGTACATCTAATATTTTTAGATATTAGTTTTGAAAAATATCTGGGCAGCCTAAGCAAATTTATTTTGCTAGATTCATATTAATGGAGGCTTTCTCACACTTGTTTTAAGGCTTAGTATTGCATTCCCTTGTCATTGACAATACAGTGGAGATAAAAAAAAACACTGGCTAAGATAATAGATTTGGATCTCCAGTAAACAGGGGCTCACATGAGAAAATATGAGAACTTAGCTTATTTTAAAGATCATTTTATTTTTCAATAATGTCCAGCAGTAACAGCAATAATTTTCTCTGTTCTGTTAGAGATTTTGCTTTATTCGGTCAGCTGAACAAGATGCCAATTGACAGAAATAAGTCTTGTTAACAATGAAGTTTCATTTTTAATAAGACTATAGTTTTTATTTTGCGAGAATTGAACATTTTACTGTGAGATTAAATTGAATATTACTTAAAATAATAATAATAAAGTAATTGCATAAAGTGCTCAGGTGCACTGCAACTCATCGAAACACTCTTTGCTATATCCTTTGTAACCATTGACTCCAAATCAAGAATACAGTATGACTTTCATTAGAGGTTTTGTGGTCTTGGACCAGCTAAGGTTTGCAGTCCATGGGTAGATGTTTTTATGAGATACAACTGTGGTAGATGGCTGTTGGTTCACAATGAACTCATCTATTCTTTGTTTTATTGCTGGTCGTAATATTCCTTTCTACTATAAGCACAAAGCCAGAAATTTAAGGGGGTGGTGGTAAGTCAATTACATCAACCCCCAGTGTTTAGCTGGTAATTAATTTAACCATAAATGGATGAAAGGCAAAGTCGACTCTGGTGGTATTTGAACTCAGAACATGAAGACAGACGAAATACTGCTAAGAATTTTGCCTGGCATGCTAACATTTCTCCTAGCTCACTGCCTTATTGCTGGTCATAACATTGCCAACCATTTTAATTTAGTCAATTCTCTATTTAAATCCTGGAACATTTCCCTATTTGCTTTAACATTGATGTATCAGTAGTCCCCGTTTTGTATCAGAATAACCAAACATTCCGTTGATGTGTGTTGGCCATACTGGCATGAGTTAAATGGTTTTGACCCAGTTAGCACTGTGGATGGCTGCACCACACTCCAGTCAGACTTGGCCATTTGCGTGTCACCAGGGTACTTTTATGTGCCAGTTTGTGTGACAACAGTATCTGCCATGACTACGATTTTGCTTGATGGGTCTTCTCAAGTATGGCATAATGCCAAAGGTCTCGGTCAATACCTCTGTGAGGCCCAGCACTCAAAAGGAATGCAGCCACTTTGCTTCCATGAGAGGCCCAATGCTTGAGAAGTGGTCTTTACATGTTACCAGCACAGGTGCCAATTACAACTATTTCACTTGGCTTGACTGGTCCTCTCGAGCACCACGCATCACCAAAGGTCTCGGTCTCTAGTCATTGCCTTTGTGAGGCTCAAAGTTTGAAGATCATGCTTAACCACCTTATCCCATGTCACCCTGGGTTTGTCTCTACCACGGGTTCCCTCCACAGTTATATCACACTTCTTTACATAGCTGCCTTTGTCCATACACATCACATGACCTTACCAGTGCACTCCTCTCTCTTGCACACCACATTTGATACCTCTTATTCCTAATTTTTCTCAAGATGCTTTACACTCTGTTGAACAAGCACACTGACATTGCATTTTCAGCAAAGTATATTAGTGTAATTTCATTCGAGCCCACACACATCTTTGGTTTTCACAGCCCATGTTTCACTGTCATGCGGCATGACTGTTCACACAAAGGGATCAAACAATTTGCCTTCCACTCTGAGAGAGAGAGAGAGGCACCAGCGTAAGGGTCTTGTAGGTCAATCCTCTTGAGAAAAACGAATGGCTTTAACGCTTCAACTTGTGGAGGACAGCACTTCTTGCATACAGCTATGCACTAGATATTTCAGTCCTTTGTTATCCCTCCTAAAGGCTCAGTGTCCTGAAGTTGTCCTTCAGTACTTTGCCCCATGTTTTCTTGGGTCTCCCTCTTTCAGGAGTTCCAACCACTTTGACTGACCGACACTTCTTCATGGAGCATTGGACATCCATCCTCATCACATGACCAAACCAACAGTCTTCTCTCTTACCCAATCTAATTCCTCTTATGTCTAACTTTGCTCTCAATATTTCAGCATTCCGTCATACAAGTACACTTACATTGCACATGCATTGGAGCATACTAATCTTATTCCTCTTAGGACTTCACAGGTTCTCTGTATTCAGGGCCCGTGTCTCACTACCATGTAACATTGCTGTTTGTATGCATGCAACATATGATCTTCTTTCACTTTTAATTGCCAACTAGGGTTTAAGTTCCCTGAGTTTTCCCCTATTCTTATTCTAATTATTACATTTTCTGTACATTGTCTCCCCACTATTGATTAGATCCCCCAGTTAGTAAAAATTATCCACTCCCTCTTAGGAGCAGTTGGTGCTTTTAAGAAAGTCAATTTCCTGAGCCTTTGTAAGCTTCATGATTCCTTTATACCTTCCATCTCCCTCATACAAACACCAGTTTCTCTGATAGCCTCATTATTCAACTGTGTCTACCAAATCCACTCACAAGGCTTTGGTCGGCCCAAGGCAATAGGAGACACTTGTCCAAGGTGCCATTACAGTGGGACTGAACCCAGAACCATGTGGCTGGTAAGCAAGCTACTTACCACACAGCCACTGCTGCGTCTATATATGCACAAAATTTGATTTCCCCGTAAGATTAAAATCCACTGAGAGATAAAGCAGTGGGAGAAGATTTGAAATGGCAAAGTTTTCAGTAAGAGGCAGGAAACCTACTGATTCAGCTGATAGTGGAGAATCAAGAAAGAGGGAGAAAAGATGATTGGTCATACGCGTATATTCTCAAGTCTGTATTTCCTATGAAGTTGTCTTAACTACTTAAAATCTTACAACTTTTCTTGGTGTTCCTGAAAGTCTGCTGTTTTCTTTGTGTAACAGGTCATGTTCCTCCGTAATCATGGTATTGTGGCTTGCGGCGAGTCTGTTGAAGAGGCTTATCATTTTGCTTTCAATGTCATGAAAGCTTGTGACACTCAGGTAAATCATTTCTTTGCTTATGTTTTGCCAGATTCTCATATATGATATATTAGTCTTGTTATAATGTAAAGGTACTTGTAATTCTGACTTTGGCACTAAGGCAGCCTCTAAATTGCTGCGCATGTTACCAGTTAAGGTTTCTTTAAGCCTTCAGTGGTTTCTGCATTTTAAAGGAAAGGGTCAGAGTTAAATTTACTGATGAAAATGTGTGGCCTTATACCTAGATGAAATATTATTTTCATTAATTTGATAAAATTTGTTAATTTAAGTTAATAATTATCATTACTTTTGTGTTATTGAGCAATTTTAAAATTTATATTTTCATTACAAACCATCAAAAAAACAAAGGTCCTATGATCTGGAAAATGAGTATAAATAGCAAACGAAGTTTTATAGAGCAATTAACTAAATTTCTTTTATTCTAACATTTTCAAAACAAAAAAAAATTCCAATCAATTTAGATTTAAGAACAAGAATCTGGTTGTGTTGTAAAGTTAAGTGCACTTACTTGAAACTCAGTCAACATCTCTTAACTTGGCACTAAAGACCTGTGCTTTTAATATATAATGTCTGATTGACTAATAAGTAATTAAGGCTGGAGCTAGCAGTTTGCTGAAAACCTGTGGTTGCTTGTTGCCAAAGTCTTTCTTTGCTCAACATCGGTTGAATTCTTCTCAATTGGATTTACCCCAGTATTTTACTGTTATTCAGTTCAAAAGCATTATTGGGCAAACAAGATTCCATCAGCTCCAGTTCCTAATTATTTGCACCAAAGTTCACTGGAGAACTGCTGTAAAGTAGTGTCTGGTACTCTGTCATTTCTGTTAATGATAACAGCATTGAAAAATGTGTAGCACAAACAGCCAGTGAAGTAGAATTTTGAGGCGGGAGTATGATAATCACATGGAATGGCCATTTTAAAATTAAGATCTTAGATTCTGAACAAATGTAGGGAACCATCATCAGAAGAGGTGTAAAGCACACAGTGTAAACTCATGAAGTTGGAACATTATAAACTCAGATGTTTAATGAGATAATGGGAGAGCTGTAGAGAAATTCTGACAGGCTCAGAGCAAAGAGACCATCTTAATTCTCAACATTGAACATTCAGTGAACCCCAACTTGTACTCTGTAGGCATGGTTACAGTTATGAGTTGATACGAGGTTATAATGGCAATATTACAACAAGGAGTGAATAAATTTGCAAGCCAGGAGCTAGTTCTAGAACAAAAATGTTGCTATGATGGCGGTGGTTGTAAAGATCAATAACCAATCAATAAGGTTATAACTGAAGACTAATGAATGGCTATGTTTCAGTAATTGTAAAACCCAACCCAAACTATACTAACCTGAACCTGTTAGTTAATTTCCTGATATTTTTTTAAAGAAAAGGAAAGGTTTTTTTTCCTCTTTGCTGATGAAAAACTGTAGCATCTTTAGTAGAGCAAACATTTCATTGAATGCTGATGCATCTACTTAATTACCAATGCCAAATTGTAGTTTTGTTTGTTTGTCACTTGTGATTGAACATCTCTCGTTTTTAGATTAATGCTATGCCAGCTGGTTTGGACAATCTTGTCCTTGTCAATGAAGAAACCCAAAAGAAGACTTTCACTATAGCCAATCAAAATGGTGGTGGTGTAGATACCAGTGGAAGGAAATGGAAAACCGGGGAACTGGAGTTCGAGGCTCTTATGCGAATGATGGACAACTGTGTAAGTTTCTGATTTAATGTTTCAATGTGTTGTGTGTTTTCTTTATCAATATTAAAATTTTCCAAAGTTAGGTCAGATGCTGTGGTGCTATTTCTCTAGACACAGATTCTGTGAAGATAGGAATGTGGTTCATTGGTAGAATGCCATAAATAAAAGTTTACTTTGCTGACGTTTGCCTAAAAAACCATAGTGTATTGCGTATGTGTGTGTAGATCGTAAAATGATATACTGCATCACTGTATAGATCTGTTTTGTGTGTGTATTCATCATCATTTAGAGTCCATTGCCCATGCAGGCATGGGTTGGACTATATATATATATATATATATATATATATATATATATATATATATATATATATACACATGCACACAAACACACACAATTTTTTCTAATAAAATAGCTACTTTCAGTTCTAGTTTTGTCACACAATATAAACAGGATTACTTCAGATTTTTTTTTCTTTCTAAAATCTGCTTCAATTCTGATTCAGCACATTTTTTTTTACAAGAGATGCCATTTTTAATTGCTTAATTTTTGTTTGTTTTCTCCCTCTCCTCACAGGGTTTCCGCACAGGGTACATCTATCGCAACCCTTTAATCAAACAGGAGAAAGATCATGCAAACAGTGATATTGAGATACCCCCTACATCCAGCTCATTCACCTACGTTTATGACGGGGATGTCGATCGCTCCAAATATGTGTAAGTTTAATTTAATTTCAAACACTTTCCTCTGATACTTTTTCTTCATTGGATTACTTTGGCAGCTTAAAATCTATTTTGTTATTACCCACAGGGGGCTAAACATAGAAGGGACAAACAAGGACAAACAAACAGATTAAGTCAATTAAATCAACCCAGTACGTGACTGGTACTTAATTTATCAACACCGAAAGGATGAAAGGCTAAGTCGACCTCGGTGGAATTCGAACTCGGAACGTTACAGCAAGGGAAATATTGCTATTTCGCCCAGTGCGCTAACAATTCTGCCAGGTCACTGCCTTTTTGGCAGCTTAAAATCATGATTGTTTTTCACTTGTCTAATTTTGTCTAGTTACTGCTGAAACAGATTAAAAATGAAAATTTTTATTTATTTTCCTTCTCAGAAGATTCACCTTGATATAACAGATTCTTCAAATTTGAAGCAAGTCAGAAAGCAGGTTGCTATGGGCCCTGTGGCAAAACTAAGTGGCTGCTTACGAAATGAGATCTTGCATTAAACAATATTAACAGTGCCAAAATATGAATGAGAAAGACAGAGTAGATACCAGTTCATAATATAAAGTGCGTAAAGAGAGAGTGTGTAGATACCAGTTTACAATGCCCATTCATCTTTGGAGATCTATAAGTTGTGATTGGGTTGTGCCGGTTGCAGAGACATGATGTGAAGCTGAGGGTGTGGATTTGTTGATAGTTGCAGTTGTATGCTCTTGTGGTCGTGGTGATATTGCTGAGTCAATTGCTGCTGGCAATGTAGTAGTAGTCTTTTGGAGTTTGTTTAAACATCTACATGACTGCTGCTGATGCCACTTGCATGGGGTGTTAATGTCATTCTGCTGATTGTCTCTGTAGTTGGTGGGTGGATACAGAATTTATCCCTCTATGGTTAGCAGCTGCTGGTCAGTTGGCAAGTAGCAAAAGACAAAGAAATGGAATTTGTGTTGATTTAAATAGAGGAAGAGAGGCTCTAGAGATGATGTCCTTTTAAGTGTTGCTGATTGGCTGAGATGGACATTGGTCATTTCGGCCAATCACCATGGCAGATTTGCTGCCCTAAATATTGAAGGGATGCCTACTACGTCCGTATTTTATTGTATATAATGTTAGTGAGAAGGCTTGTAAGTGAAATGTTAATGATTGTTTCTGCTACAAATTTTATCCTTAATTTGTTATCTTGGTGTTAAAACCTTACTTGGGGTTAAACTTTGTCAACATCTGTCCAGGACATCAAATCTTCCACTCACACAATAGACTTAAATTATAAAATAACTATTAGTATATTGATGTTAGTCCTACTAGTCAACTAAAATTATTAGTTGTTAGATTATACATCCTCCATGCTACCTGAAATTCGCCAACAGTACACCCGATATCCACCCCCTCCTCCATACACATGCACACATGTATATCATGGCTCATACACTATTCGCTTACCTGACATTTGTACACAATTCTATTTACATCAAATGTGCATCTATTTACTATAGATGCACATTTGATGAGTTGTAGGGCACCTGTGCACTATTATTATTATATAATTTTGCTTGGTATTTTATATGAATGTTGTCGTTGTTGCAGATCTCCACTCCGAACAGCCCTTGAAAGACAGAAACAACAGCAGTACAAAGCTGGTTGGTTAACTTCACCAAACACATACAAAAAACAAGAAATTGATGAAATTGGTACAACAAAACCAAAAAAGATTACAAAGGTAAGATTTTATATATATATATATATATAGTTGTCTCCCTTGCAGTATGTTAGCTTTGTCCTTTTACTTGGGTTGACCTTGTGTCTGCACAGGCTTGGTCAAAGACATAACAAGACACCCGTTTTCTGTCCCTCTGTAGTGCTCTAACCTTTCATCACCAGACACAAAGCCTTTTTCCATTTCACTCTCTCATCACTTTCATCTTGCAAATTACTTGGTACTACAACCTCCACAAAGTGATTGACAGTAGGAAGGGAATACAACCATAGAAACCAAACCAGTTTATTGGACCAGTGGCTCCAAATAAGAGGCCACTTGGATTCTGATGAATCACCCAACCCATGCCAGCTTGGAAATCAGATGTAACATGGTTGAAAACAGTTGCTTGCAGATTTATATTTCAGTGGATCATACTTACCTCAGGTCACGAATAACTTTTTGTGTAAATATGAAGGCTGCATTATCTCGCTGTCTCACCTTGAACCTTTTACAGAAATGTTGAATTGCTCTGAGCCGAAAGTCATTTCAGTCAAATCCTTATTGAACTTGATTTTACGAAGAAATATTTTATGGACTGGAGGCAGGGGTCCCCAAATCATTTTAGATCATCGACCCCTTCATGCAATCATTGACCTCCAGATATATGCAAGCAAATAAATATATGAGGATAATTACGTAAATGTGTATTTATTGACACCTTGAATAGTACCATTGATTCTCAAGGGTTGCTATCAACCACCTTGGTAGGTTCCTGGTATAGAGTGACAAACTCTCTTGCCTTTTTCACAAAAGACCGTTTCAATTCTGTCAGAAATACATGAATATAATTTATCTCCTTTGCTATATAGAAATAGACTTGTTTTTATATTGCTTCCCTGTATATCCCCTAATTCATCATCGCCACCAGCCTGCCACCTCTAAACGATTTTTTTAAAACAGTATTTTATGCTTGGATGCCTTTCCTGCTTTCAATTATTCTTATTACCCCTTATGATGCACAAGGACCTGATTCATCAATTCTAAAACTGATAGGCGATTCATATTACCTACTGGTCTTAAATAACTTATTAGTTAGACCCACCCTAGATTTGAACTCAAAACTAGCCACTTCGAAAGAGATTCTACTGTTCATTTGTAGTTTTTGTTTTTCTACATATTTCATTTCATTCTTAATCCTTTCTATTAACATGAACTTCATGTTTTTCTCTGAATAAAGTTGGAGCTCTTGAAGAATATGGAAATATTGTGCTATGAAATTAGAAAGATGTATTTAGAAGGCTTTTGTAATGGCTGGACATTTGTCTTATATTAGCAATTTTATTATTCACGAATTCAACCATTTTCAAACTAATTGATATCTTTCAGTGGGTTGCTGAGAATTCCGACAGTACAAAAAGCGTTAATGTAAAGATAGAAAAGGCAAACCAATTTGCCCCACAGGGTGAAAACCCTAAAGAATTTAGAGAGAAACAAAAGCAGGTTGGTAATTTTTTTTTTCTTAAATTGTTTTATTATATATTCATTTTACTAACTTGTTAAAGTATTGTAGAAACCAAATATGAATGCTGATTGTCGTTATTTACTGGTTGTTAATACTGGTTTCAAATTATAGGACAAAGCTAATAATTTTGGTGGGAGATGGTGGGATAAGTCGATTGCATCACGTCCAGTGTTAAACAAGATGAAAGGCAAAGTTAACCTCAGTGGAGTTTCAACTCAGAATGTAAAGACAGGGGAAATGCTGCTAAGCATTTTCCCTGATGTGCCAGCTTGCTCTATTAAACTGGCTGCTGATATGGACTGTGGTTTCCTGTTTTTGATGGTCAGTGGAGTCAGACATTTTTACTTATATAATCCATTCAAAAAGCCAACGAGCCACCTAATCAATCTGGCGAGCACAAAATCCAGATTGACTGCCTCCTTACCGGGCAACGATACAGATGGAAGCTTAGGAATGCAAATCTTTCCCAGGTGAAGAGTGTACAACCCAGAATTAAAGCCAGAAAGACCTGGAGAAATACACCAATCTGGAAAAGACTGGAAACTCAAAGACCCACCAAATAGATAGAAATTTAAAGATTTGCTAATGGAAGCTTCTTAGAAAGGAGAGGAAGAGTTGGATGCATATAGCTTAGAGGACAACTGGAAGATCTTGAGGGACAATCTACTGGGGGCCACTGATGAAATCTGTGGTTGGTGCAGGATCCCAGCTAGACCAAAGGGGACATGGTAGTGGAGCAAGGAAGTTGTCAGTGTTATAAAAGTTAAGACAGGCCCAGAAAGAAAGAAAAAATAGAAGCAGAGAATTTTATTCTTTTATTCTTTTAATTGTTTCAGTCATTTGACTGCGGCCATGCTGGAGCACCGCCTTTAGTCGAACATATCGACCCCAGAACTTATTCTTTTGTAAGCCCAGTACTTATTTTATCGGTCTCTTTTGCCGAACCGCTAAGTGACGGGGACACAAACACACCAGCATCGGTTGTCAAGCGATGGTGGGGGGACAAACACAGACACAGAAACACACATTAAGAATATATATATACATATATACGACGGGCTTCTTCCAGTTTCCGTCTACCAAATCCACTCACAAGGCTTTGGTCGGCCCGAGGCTATAGTAGAAGACACTTGCCCAAGGTGACGTGCAGTGGGACTGAACCCGGGACCATGTGGCTGGTAGACAAGCTACTTACCACGAGGTCACTCCTGCACCTATATGAGGTCACTCCTGCACCTATATAAGATATACATATATAAGATTATATAAGATATACATATTCCCTCTCTGAAATGAGAAGGGATCTGATGAGTACAGCATGAACGGTGAGGAAGTTGCAAACAAACTTACCTGATTAAATGTTGAAATGAAATGGAGTTATTAAGGATTAAAATTGTTAGACTATGCATATCCATGTGCCTTTAATTTTGAAACGAAGGTGTCTAGTTCAAGGCTAATATTAGTTACCTGATGTTGTTTGGAGATGAAGCAGATGGAAACACTTTAAACATGTAAATCTCCCCATAAAATGTTTGATTTTCTAAAAACGTGGTTAATTGTTCGAAAACTTATGAAACTTTGGTAGACACTTCAATTTCTACACTGTGTCTGAATTATGTTTGAAATCTCTTTTCAGATCCGTAAGGATTATTATGAGGAGAGGGTACATGCTGGGCCTCAATCTAAAGTTCTAGAAGGAACTACTTGGGAAGAAGCTCAAAAGATGAAGGTTTGTCAATTTTCAATCATTGTTTACGAAACAAATTCCATACCACACATATTTGCCTTATTCTTTTATCATAATATAGCAGTAATAAGATATATTAGATTAATAATCAGCTGTTATCTCACTTGAGTCTTCAACTCTTGGATGGAGTTCTATTTAGCAAAGACTCGTTTTCTTTTTTTCCTTCCCAGTTTTTTTCAGAAAATTCTTTGAACAATCACTCCTACCTCTTCTTCTCTCCCTCCTCTCTCTCATCATAGACTAATAAATTTTCCTATCTTTTCAACTGTTTTTACTGATTGATTTTACTAAATATATCCCTTGTTAGATAATATATTCAATTCAGTGTTAAATCTTTTCTCCTGCAAGCCACACTCTAGCGCAGGTGTTCTCAACCCATTCTTTTTAAAACGAGTTCTATAGAAACTTCTTTAAAACTTCCTATTTTGTTTTTTATATATTAATTTGTGTAGGTTAAACCATATCAAATATTAGAGACAGAAACCCAGCTACTTCTTCCAATACATAACTAATACACACATCTAAAGCAAGTTTTTTTTCAATGACCCTTAAAATACTATTTTGTTGCATGGACCCCAGTTGAGAACCACTGCTTTAGTGTCTTCGTTTTAAGTGATGTTCTAAGAGTTTAATGGTTGTTGTGTTTTCGTTGAAGGACGGCAACCTGAGTAGTGCATCAGACAGTGTAGTGATGATTGGTGCCGCTTCCAAGGGCATCATTCGACGTGACCATCAACACAATGCCATCGTCTACAAGTCACTTTATTCTCCTAATCCTTTTGAAAATGTGTCTGAAGATGAGCTTGCAAAGTACAAAGAAAAAGTAGAGGGGAAAATAAACGAAGCAGGTAACCATAACGATTTTCTTGTTGAATTGATGAGGTTCTAGGTAAGGTGTTGGTTATTGATGCAGTCCTTTGTTTGTAGTTCTTCAGGACAGCACTCATCTTTACAAGTTTAATGCTTATTCCATTGACTCAACTACATCAAAACTGCAATAAATGTCTGAGAAATTTGAAAAACTTGGATTCAGTTGAAATTTTAATTTTCTTAATTTTTAAAACAAATTTTCATTCAAATGTTTTGCCTATTTTTGAAGATTATTTT
>JACXVO010011104.1:489647-502562 GCA_015501135.1 Hapalochlaena maculosa
ATATATATATGTGTGTGTGTGTGTGTGTATGTGTATGTGTGTGTGTATGTATATAAGTAGCGTTTGTGTGTGTTTGCATGTGTTTATAAATATATAAAATACTTAAATAAATAAATATATATATATATAGAATAAAACGCGCTGTGAAACTAATAAAATGTCTTTCCTACTTGTTATTTTCGTATTTCTCTCCGCTCTGATATATATACTCTTGCTGTTCATATCTCTTGGTGACCAGATTGTCTGTTGCCTCACTATATACGGCAGGAGGATTTATTTACATATCTATAATGCATAAAATGCATACAAGCATGCAGCTATACATACAAGTACGACTGTGTGCATACTTGTGCATGTTTGTCTTCATATTTTTGTTGTCTCATAAATCTAATTAAAGAACTACCATTAGACGATGTGTAATATTACTAGTTGTCGACTGATATCGCATATATGTATAGAATTTATTTCGTGCAAAATATATCACCAAAATGTTTAAACTGAATGCTAAAATATTTGTTTATTTTCTTACATCCACTAAAATATCATCAGTGCTTCTTCAAATTATCTCCCCTATCCTACGTTAGTTGCGTTATTCTGCCGTCTGGAAGTTCGATATTTATAAGCCCTATTATTTATAGAAATGAAAAAACACACAAGTAATATATACATATGCATACATATACATACTTAGGCGCATGCACATTTACATATATATTAATAATACTGGAAGAAAACCTGTTATTTGTAGTACTGTTAGTAGCTGTGGCATACAACAAGGAAATTAGGGACCTGCCAAAATTTCTAGGGCACACTGATGTGTGTCGCAACATCATGGAAACACATCTCAGTCAATGGTCACAAATATAAGTGAGCTTGCACGCGTGCATGTGTATGCACACGCGTGTTCTTGTGTGTGTGTTTGTGTGTGTATGTGTTTATTCAGTTTTAGTTCAAAATTTTTTGCCAACAGAAAGTCGGTTTCTAACTTAGATCCGAGTGCTCATTCATTGGAATTTCAACAAGGTATTTTTTGTGTGTATCATCATCATCATCATTTAGCGTCCGTTTTCCATGCAAGCATGGGTTAGACGTTTTCGTTTTCGGGGCCTGTAGGCTGGGTGGCCACACCAGCCCCTGTCTGGTTAGGCTAGATTTCTACAGCTGGATGCCCTTCCTAATGCCAACCACTCCGAGAGTGTGAGTAAAGAGAGTGTGTGAGAGTGTGTGTATGTATGTATGTACATAAGTATGTATGTGTGTATGTATGTATGCATGTGTATGTTTTTATGTATGTATGTATGTATGTGCATGTATGTATGCTTTTATGTATGTATGTATGCATTTGTATGTATGTATGAGTATTTCTATGGGGGTGTATGTGTGTGTGTGTGCATGCAAATCTGTATGCTTTGTTTTACTTATGTCATCTCATCCATACACTTGCATATCTAACCACTCATATAAACTCAAATGATAAACTTTTTGAAAGTCTTACATATCCAGGTAATCGGTAATCTTCGAATCAACTTTCTCCATTCTGTTTCTGAGAAGCCTAAAGCCTAATTTCTCAACATTGGTATTTAGGCAGTGTGTTAGGTATCCTAGGATCCCTATAATTACAGGTATAAACCTGAACTTGTAATCTGGATCAAGTAATAGCAGATTTTTCAATAGTTCGGCATCGGTGTCTCCTTTTTGCTGATCTTCAACTTTATGTTACCATCCAATGGGAAACTGATTTTCACAATTGTGCACAGTTTCTCTTCTCCGTGCCAAAAGAATTATATCAGTTCTACTGTGTTTAGATTTTATTGCGGTTTTCCCTGGGACATTCCACCAGTGCTCCTTTTTTATGTATGTATGTATGGATGCATGTATGTAATGGGAAATAGGGATTAAATAGTTTCCGGTGAATGTTTGAATATCCAGGTGAAATAGAAACCACCTAACCAAATTATCCAATTAACATTATGGTAAACTCTGTAGGTTGTCATTAGTTTTTGCGACAGATAGAATTTGTAAGTCTGGAGTAGATCACTAATAAGTTTTGGTGTATTCATCACAGAGTATATTTTAGAAAGAAAAAAAAGAACATTAAAGATTAAAATGTATTTCTAACAATTTATTTGCGTTACATGTGTTTCGACAGAGGATCTTTTTCTGTTTGGCAGCCATTTTGAAATATCTGTTCATTTTCATTTTCGCCACAAATCAATAAATAAAGATTTAATAGCTTTCAAAGCTTATATATGTGTGGGGTGGGTCTGTTTGTGTATCTATGTTTGTTCTCCCGCTACCATTGTTTGACAACCGATGTTGGTGTGTTTACATCCCCGTAACCTAGCCGTTACGCTTAAGAGACCGATGAAAGAAGTATTGGGTTTACAAAGAATAAGTCCTGGGGTCAATTAGCTCGACTAGAGGAGGTGCTCTAGCATGGCTGAAGTCAAATGACGGAAACAAAATAAAAGAATAAAAAGTTTACAAATGCCTTTTTCCATAATAAAAAGCCGAACATGAGAAGTATTTTGTCTGCGAAAAAACACGGGTGTTGAAAATCATATTCGACACGAAATCACGTGCGTTGACGCTGTGTTGTGCTGCTTGTGCCCATTTGCTGTTTCTACCCTGGTCGTGAGATTTGCTAAATATAACAGCTAAATAGGTCTTAAATCATGAACCCTATTTTTTCTTCTAACTTTTCATTTTGTATAATTGAATGAATTTTTGTGTGTAGGATACAAATTTGCAAAACTTGTTTGCAAATTCCAAAAGAATAAGGAAATGTGTGTGTGTGTGTGTGTGTGTGTGTGTGTGTGTGCGTGTGTGTGGCAGTGCTATATTCGGGAGATTGCAATAGTTGAGCTGCTTGGAGATATTTAAAGAATTTTGACTCAAATTCCTGGAGTAAAGATGGGAGAGATATTCGGTAATATATTAAGTCATTCCATAAAGTGTGTATGTATCTATATATGTATGTATGCATGCATGTATGTATGTATGCATGTATGTATGTGCCTGTGTATATATGTATGTGTATTTTCTGTATGTATGTATGTGCCTGTGTATATATGTATGTGTATTTTCTGTATGTATGTATGTGCCTGTGTATATATGTATTTAATTTAATTTAATTTAATTTAATAGTTTCAGCGCTAGGGCTGCGGCCATGCTGTATGTGTATTTTCTGTATGTATGTATGTATGTATGTATGTGTGTATATATGTAATGGGAAATAGGGATTAAATAGTTTCCGGTGAATATTTGAATATCCAGGTGAAATGGAACCTGCCTAACCAAATTATCTAATTAACATTACGATAAACTGTAAAGGTTGTCATCAGTTTTTGCGACAGGTAGAATTTGTAAGTCTGAAGTAGACCTTACATGTGTTTCGACAGAGGATTTTTTTCCGTTTGGCAGCCATTTTGAAATTTCTGCTCCAATTGACTCTACATTTGGTGTATCGATGTAGTTTTTTTTCCCTTGCATGAACTACCAGTCGGAGAGGGATGGGATAGAATACCAGGTATAAAACTTGCTATAGAAGCAGGTAGTAATTTCATCTTCTTACTTAATATTTCTGCAAGTTTTGTAGAATCCATTTTGATTCTAATAATTTTTGAAAGCTATAATGGAAGTGACAAAGGAACATATTCGGAATATTTTTCCTTATGAGTACAATAAAGGCAACAACGCAATGGAAAGTGTGGGGACTATTAATGCAGTAAATGGGGATCGGATAATAAACATAAGCCAGTGTCAATATTGGGTCCAGAAATTCCGTGCCGTAAACCTCAGAGTAGAAGATGATCCCAGTCTTGGAAGATCTGCAGAGCTCGTCGTGGATGTCTTGCAAATCCTAATGGAATGTAATTCCATTGTAACAGTTGAAGAATTAGAAGAGAGACTTGGATATGGTCATTCAGCGATACCTGTGTTTCATCAAACAAAGTCAGCAAATTAAGCTAATGGGTTCCTCACAAACTTTCCAAGTCTAATCGCATGCGCGCCAAGAGTGAATGCACGCTCTTCTTTGCTGTCATGTCTCACGAGTGAATTTCTCTCTCTCTCGAAAAGTGACCGGTGAGAAATGGGTTCTCTATAAATATGCCAAACGCCGAAGATAGTAGATAGAGAACGAAGAAACAAAACCGACACCCCAGGCTAAAGCTATTCGGCCGCGTAAGGTGTTGTTATCTGGTTGGTAGGATATGAATGGTTTAGCCCACTTTGAACCCGTAAGCCCAAAACAAGCAATAAATAACAAAGGAGATCTACCGAAAGCAGCTTGAGCAGCTGAAGTCAATGTTAGAAGAAAAGCAACCATCTTTGGTTTCAAAGCGAAAGGTGTTCTTCCATCAAGATACTGTTCGACCAAGTACAGCTAGGATAACATTCCAAAGGCTGGAGCAGTTTAAATAAAAAACAATGCCTCATCCACCATATTCGCTGGACATTGCCCCCATCTGATTATCCTTTATTCCGTAGTCTTCAAAATCATTTGGACAGAAAAAATATGAATTCTGTAGAAGAAATCAGAACAATACTGGAAGAATACTTTTGCTCACTGACAAATCAATTTTGAAAGAGAGGCCTTGGAAGTCTACCAGGGAGGTGGAAGGACATTGTAGAAAAGGAAGGAGAGTAGGTTTTGGATTTAAAAAAGAAAAATTATCTTAATTTTGAAAAATGAAAGAATTATAAAAAAGAAACCTGCATTATTTATGGAATGATCCAATATATATATATTTTTCTTTACTACCCTCAAGGGGCCATACACAGAGGGAACAAACAAGGACAGACAAGATAGGAAAGATAGAAGGGAAAAATTTGTGGCGGGGGAGTGCAGCAGGGTTCGGCACCACCCCCTGCCGGAGCCGCATGGAGCTAAGTTGTTTTTCGCTCAATTAACACACGCAATACCCGGTCTGGGAATCGAAACCGCAATCCAACGACCGCGAGTCCGCTACCCTAATCACTGGGCCATTGCAATATATATAGAAAGTCCTCGAGGAATTGTCACCAATCACTGGTCGAACTGGACGTCGCTACTTTGTTCTAAAGTTCTCACCCGTTCCCCCAAAAGTGATGACCAGGTACTGCAATAATTTATGATACAAACACTCAAAGACCCACGACTGTTTGATGTCTGCCAAAATGGTTGAAAGAACTCTATGGAGTGAAGGCGGGGTAGATGTTTTCAAGAAGTAACTTGACTTCAATCACGGCAAAAAAAGGGCTTTTTTCTTGGAATTGCCATGAAGGCAGAATACAGAGGGGATATCACAAAAAAATGAGTTGCTCGACCAGCCTTTCACATGGACCACTTAAAAATTTGCATCCAGCGTCCTCTGGGTAGGGAGCTGGTTGCTGCACAAAACTTTCTCACATCTGTACAATGGACCAGCTCTCACTCGATTCACCGTACCGACACTCCAATTGCAATGAATGCCAGCACAGCTTTGCAGCTCTAGACTACAGGAGTCACTCACACTCCGAGAAGTGCCAGCGCCTGCGACGACAAGTCTACACAACAAGAGCCAATCCGCGGTGCAATGGATGCGTCTATCTTTGTGTTCGGGTGGTTCCAGCCGGATTGCAATGGCGGTGTCTGTCTACTTATCTACAATATCAAACTTCCTCCTTCAGCAAAAGCTAATCACATGAGAACAGCATCGCCTCAGTGTTTGTGGTGAAACGTATATATACACTATACGTTAAGCATTATTTGTTCATGTATGTATTTGTCCCCTCCATCGCTTGACCACCATTGTCAGTTTGTTTAAGTTCCCACGACTTAGCATTTCGGTATACAATTCTTGTAGAATAAGTCCCAAGCTTAGAAAATACGTGCTTGGATCAAAGCCCTTTAACGGTCTCAACCAAACTCAAAGGAGAGCCTGTCACCCGGTTTCCAAGCCTACTAAAACATGGCCCTTTTCGTTTTCTCTTCATTTTTCAATCATGTTATGTGTTTAAATCCTGGTAATCTAGCACTTCGGCAAAAGAGACCGGTAAAATAAATACTAGGCTTACAAACAATAAAACTTGAACTCTCGCATGGCTGCAGTCAAATAGCCTTAAGAATGGATAGTATAAATGCCCGTAAACTAGAATCACCGTGAAAGTATGGTCCCCTGATCAATGACCCCAGGTCGCTAGGTGTGGTTGTTTTACCTATCAGCAAGATCAATATTTCCGATACACGCACCTTAGAATCCAGTTTTGCGATTTTAGGTCTTCGCATTTCCTAATTGATCCGAAATTGGAAGCATTGGTCTGTATTGTTCCAGAGAGGTCTGGGCCTTGAGATACAGTCGACCTTCCTGGAATCAGATGGTAAGTAGGTGATCCTGGACGTGAACAGTAATTATGTATTCTCCTATTGGAGAGGGTAACCTGACTCCTTCAGGTATTTGGAGATTTGGAATGCCGTCTCTGATGGACA
Source organism: Hapalochlaena maculosa (assembly GCA_015501135.1). Classification (NCBI taxonomy): domain Eukaryota; kingdom Metazoa; phylum Mollusca; class Cephalopoda; order Octopoda; family Octopodidae; genus Hapalochlaena; species Hapalochlaena maculosa. Next base: position 496,099 of record JACXVO010011104.1, read on the forward strand.
TCTAGATTGCGTGGAACTAAATTATAGAAGAGAGAGTGCAAGCGCTTCGCAAACTTGCTCATTCATTTCGAACTGACAAGTATTGACTGCATTTCCCGAATGCGCCAATGTAGACATGGGAAAACAGCATATGATCATCCATATTGTATCCACATAAAATATTCTGTAAACTTGTAGATAAGGATAGCATAGGTTGTCCACAATTCACTCAACAGCTATGCAGACCACTAATTTGTGATCTGTATTGTCGACCCAGAAGGGTTGTATAGACAGGAAATCGAATGTGTCTTTCTCAGTGTACAAAGTTTACAGACACCAGATTAGAAAATTAGTTAAGAGGGAGTCGAGAGGAACAATCCTCAACAACCGAAGAAGTTTTTTAGATTCGACTCGACGAGGTTTAGTAAATAAATATTGATAGAGAATCCTTGAGAAGGTGAGCTCTTTAGGAATCTAGAATATGCGCTTAGAAAAGCATTGCTGTTAACGTCTTGACAGCAAAATTGGCCTTTAAGTAAGTCTTCACTGCCAAGCGCGCAGGTTGCATTTTAAGGGTCAGGTGCGTATTCTAAAGTGTGTCGGAACGACAGCCGTTTAATGACCCTGGAAGCAGATGCGCAGTGTGACTAAATAAACCACAATTCGGTTTTTGACGGATCAGAAGGGGCACGTGTTACTTAATTCGAGGCAGATTTGTGTGACTTTTCAGTGACACATCGCTCAGTTGCTTAGGGTGAACAGTGGTCCAAAGACATGAGTGGATTTTTTTCGCCTACCACGAGACCACGACGCAGCTCCTGGCTTGGGATGTGGAGTTCTGCTAAAAACCGATAACAGCCAACGAAATACAAGAAGTGTTGACATGCTGCTCGATGGATAAAACGCGAGAGTAGGATGATCTTCCTTATAAGCTTTATCGCCATATGTTTGTCCTATTCGGCTACCACCTCGCAGCAGAATTGGAGAATTCCGTTGTGAAAAAAATTATGACAATAGTGCAAATTCTCAGTTCTGCCAAACATTATGGCAGTAATTTTATTGAGAAAGGACCTGAACGAACCTGAGTGGTATAACGGGCCCATAACTCTTTCAAATGTAGAGTTGAAAAATCATGGTCAAGATGTTAGCAAAGAGTTTGGCGCTTGTCGTCACTTTCTTGATAGTTGAGGCATAGAATTATGCCTTATATTTTTACAAAAACTTTTCCTTTACGCAATGCATCATAGAGAGGGTAGTTAAAAACCCTGGCATAGATTTTGCTCTGCCATTTCAGATCAGTCGAAAACATCTGCTAGGATCGACCATCAATACTTGGCGGTTTTCCAGAAGGTAACCAGCTTCAGACCCTTCGCTGCAGAATTGGAACTGCGGAACCGTTTAGAATTATGCACCCATTCCTCCAAGGAAGCCCTTTTCTCTTCACTTCTGCACGCACTAATCCTAGGGCTATTATTGAAGAGGTTGGAAGTGTCAAAGGGAATCCTGCCAAACAAAGACGTAGAAGATCCGTACTTGCATATACGGACGACGACACAGTAATGAGGTCAGACCCGAAATATACGAGTCAGCAATATTCTAAGGAACTATGAGGCGACGGCAGAAGTAAATGTAGCCAGAAATCAGTGGGCAAGCAGTTCAACACCTGGAAAGGAAAGTCTATGCCAACAATGTCACGGGACACTGGGCGGACTGATCAGCTAAATTGCTTAGGGCCTGGTTTGGTCCAGACCTCCAGTGAGACAGTAACTGAGAAGAGGTGATGAGTAGTTCGGCTAGTCTTAACCAGAAATGGACTGGGATCTTTCTCTGAAGGGTTAGGAAAAATTGGAATAAGTACCAGTTGAGCAGCCTGCTCCTTAAAAGAAAAATGGTTGTCCATGTCAAATAAAGAAGGATCTGATCAATGTTGTTGTGGAGACAACAACGACTTCTTAGAACAATGGCATCTTAATAATGAACTCAATACTTCAGTGTAATCTGCAGAGTGGTTGGTGACAAGAGGAGCATCTAGCTATAGACAAGTAGAAAAAAACATGCAAGATATGATCCCACGGTCCATCAAGGGGGTCTGTAGCTCCAAATATGAGCTAATGTGGACTGCGATGATCCGTCCAACCAATGCCAGCATAGCAGGTAGATAAGAAATCTTAATATCTACTTTTCATTCAATAATCTTTTTCAAGGCAACTAAAATTTTCTGAGATGAAATAGTCGATGGGAACTGAAAGAAAAGCATCGTGTGTGTGTGTGTGCGTGTGCATGCACACAATGTGATGCATCGTATTCTTACAGCAAAATATATCATTCCACATTGCTTTAGTCCACTCAACAGGTGAAATTATGACAGGACATTGTAGTAGAACTGCCCATAAAAAGCAAACATGGACTGCCTATAAAAAGCAATATGGACGAAAACTTCTAGATTGACAGGCCATAAATCAATTAGGATTGGGTATTACCTTTCTTGGAAACAGGTGGAAAATCTCTCTCAATAAAACTCCGTCTTACCCATGTGAGTAACAAAATGCTGACGTTTATTTCTTCATTGTATTCAAGGGGCTAAACATAGAGGGGCAGACAAGGGAGAGAGAGATCGGACCAATATGCAACTGGTACTTAGTTTATCGAACCGGAATAGATGAAAGGCAACTCGACCTCGGTCAAATTTGAACTCAGAGTCTGTAATGAAAGACGAAATACCACTAAGCATTTTGTCCGGCGCGCTAACGTTTCTTTTTCTTTATTACTCCATAGAGGGGGAAAACAAGGACAGACAAGGTGGCCAGGCCACCAGATTAGATTGACCCCAGTACGCGATTGGTACTTAGTTTATCGATCCCCGAAAGGAAGAAAGGAAAGTGGACCTCGGCAGAATTTGAACTCAGAACGTAGCAGCAGACGAAATGCTATTTAGCATTTTGCCCGGCGTGCTAACGTTTCTTTTTCTTTATTACTCCATAGAGGGGGAAAACAAGGTGGCCAGGCCAGTCGATTAGATCAACCGCACTAAGCGACTGGTACTCAATTAATCGTTCCCAGAAGGATGAAAGGCCAAGTCGACCATGGCGAAACTTGAACTCAGAATGTAGCGGTGGACGAAATACCAACATTTAGTCCGACGTGCTAATGTTTCTTATTTCTTTATTGCCCACAAGGGGCTTAAGAATAGAGGGGACAAACAAGGACAGACAATTTGATCGGACTAGTCGATTAGATCGACCCCAGTGCGCGATTGGTACTTAATTTATTGACCCCGGAAGGGAGGAAAAGCCGAGTCGACCTCGGCAGAATTTGAACTCAGAACGTAGCGACGGACGAAAGATCGTTAAACATTTCGCCCGACGTGCTAACGTTTCTGCAAGCTCACCGCCTAACCACGATGATGATTATGTTGATGGTGGTGGTGGATCTTCCAAACCATTTATAAACCTGGTCTTGTATAATTTGTGTCAATACTAATAACAAAAAACGTCTTTTTGATATAAATTCATAAAGCTCACCGCCTAACAACGATGATGATTATGTTGATGATGGTGGTGGTGGATCTTCCAAACCATTTATAAACCTGGTCTTGTATGATTTGTGTCAATACTAATAACAAAAAATGTCTTTTTGATATAAATTCATAAATGAATTGTCTTTAACATTGTCCAAACAGCAACTATGTGGGAGGTTGCTGAGTCTAGAATATGTCTGGTATATATTTCATTGACATCTGTCAGAATCTGTCTTCAGAGGTAAAACACTTGCAACTGAATAGCACACATTATTCTGTCTACAGCTCTATCAATTCTTCAAATTCATTGCATTAATATTAATGATAAAATTAGAGTGGCGAGCTGGCAGAATCATTAGCATGTCGAGCGAAATGCTTAGCGGTATTTCATCTCTTGCTACGTTTCCAGTTCAAATTCCGCCGAGGTCGACTTAGCCTTTCATCCTTTCGGAGTCGATATATTAAATACCAGTCGAGTACTGGAGTCGATCTAAACCACTTGTCCGGCCAAATTATCTGCCTGTCCTTGTTTGTCCCCTCCATGTTAGCCCCTTGTGAGCAATGAATAAGAATCGTTAGCATAGCGGTATTCCGTCTGTCTTTACGTTCTGCGTTCAAATTCCAACGAGGTTGACTTTTCCTTTCATAGTCAATGAAATCAAATAACCTCCTCTCCTAAATTTCAGGCCTTGTGTCTATGCTAGAAAGGATTATTATTATCATCATTACTATAATTACCTCCGCCAACGAAGTTGGAGGAGGTTAGGTTTTCAGTACGGTTTGTTTGTTAATCGTCTAGCGTCCGCATCGCTTCAGTGATCATCACCAAACTTGGTAAAAATGTTGGTCATGGTCTAACTTAGAACTGATTTAATTTGGGGGTATCTAGGTCAAAGGACAAGGTAACAAAAAATTTAGTCCTAATGTTGCAGGATATATTACATATAGCAGTTTCTTTTTTACCATACACCGGATATTAACGTATTCAGACGCAGCTTTCTTTCAGTCACGAGTTTCTGTTCAAATCTTTGTTTTATGTGAGAGTAATTCATTAATTTTCGACTTTGTGTTTACATTAATTTCTTCTTTCACTTTTCCATAAGAAACGTTCTAATCTCATGAAAACTAAATACATGTACTTTGTGGAAGTATATATAAACACCTGAAGATATTATAAACTTTCTTTTATGTCACAGTAATTAATTAATTTCCGGTTTTCTGTTTACACATTCTCTTTAATATTGTGAGGTTTTCAAATATGTGAATGTTGGCGGAGGTATGCGTTCTCCGAGTGCTCTTGTTATTAAAGCGGCGAGCATGCCCAGCAAAATGCTTAGTGATATTTCTTCTGCAGGGGTCGATTAAATAAATACCAGTTACGCACTGGGACCAATGTAACTAAATCTCTCTGTCTGCCCTTGTTTGTCCCCCTCTATGTTTAACTCCCTGTGAGCAATAAAAAATAAATATCATCATCATCATCATCTTGATTTAGCATCTGTTGTCCTCACAGGCATGGGTTAGACGTTTTTGACTGGGACTAGCGGGCTGTTTGGCCACACCGAGCCCCTCTGATTTGGGTTGGTTTCTACGGCTGGATAGCCTTCCTAATGTCAACCTCTCCGAGAGCGTGGGGTGATTTTACATGCCACCCACATCCGTACCATTCGCGTAACACAAGGGAATTTGGTGATCTTACGTGCCACCCACACATATGCCCATTGCATGGCACCGCACAACTACTCCAACCGTGCCTGGTGATTTTACTAGCCACCAACACATGCATCATCGACTGCTTTGCATGTTCAGTGGTTTTTGTGTGCCACCTACCCAGGAGCCACTTCCGCGTCCACAATTTTGACTACTAGTAGGTGTTCCTATAAGATACCGAGAGAACCAGCACAAAACGTGTCTTGAAGAGTGATTGTCTGCATACAGCAGTGGAGATGCTACGTCAGGCACGACGTGTCCTCTCAAGTACAGTAATGCTGTATTAATAAACTTTTCTACAATAGGCAGAAGGCCTAAAATTTGGTGGGAAGAGGGCTAGTCGATTACATCAGCCACGGTGGTAGAGCAATAATTATTTTATCGATCACAAATGTATGGAAGTTGACTGCAGCAGGATTTGACCTCAGAAGACCAAGACGGGTGAAATTCTGGGTGCAAATGATTCGGTTAGCTCATCACCGTAATGATAACAAGAGCGCCCAGAGAGTGCAAACCTCTTCTAAAGCAACACCAACTTCCTCTCAATGATTAGCTAAAGAGGATTTTTAAAATGAGAATAACTGAAATAAACTCGACTGCTCTCACAAACGAGTATACTAAAAAATGAACCTGACCGTTCTCAAAAAAATAAATGAAAAATAAGCAAAAAAAAAAACAGGCAAAATAATTGAGAATCCTCGTCTGGTACTGGATCGATGCCAAAATCTAATCAAACATCTCTGAAAGTTTCATCCAAATTCATCCAGCGGTTCTTGAGATATCTTGTCCACGGACAAACAAGCAAACAGAAGAATACGTGGAAACAATACCTCTACCTTCTCTAAAGCAGAGGAGGAGACGACGATGACGTCGTCATTTGATAACAACTCCCTGAGAAGAGATGAGATTCATTCTCAGGGGATTCTCCCTCAAGCCAGGCTCCAAACCAGGAGCTTCGAAGATTGAGGTTTTTCCTAAGGATACTAGTGGTACCAGCAATAACAGAGGTTTGAAGACCGCCTAACACAGAGATTCCTAGTTCTTTCAAATATCTTTCCAGACGACTTGATCCCTCACTAACACCAGGACTATTTGGGTTTTAACTCCATGGATACACCTTACCCTCCAGGCCAACGGAGTGTAATTTCCACACTTCTCATTCTCAATCACATCCTTGTCCCTTGGCATTGAAAAGTCTATGATCTGCTACTTCTTTGAGACTTTTTCAATGACTACCAAATCCAGATGATTATGTTCC
>JACXVO010011138.1:370344-380487 GCA_015501135.1 Hapalochlaena maculosa
TAAGATCAAAATCAAAAACAACATATTGAATTAATTCTACAGTAATTGCGCACCGTACTATATAAACGCGAAGACATATCTAGATCCTTTCTCAGCATATGATATTTAAGATCAAAATAAAAATCAACCTACTGAAATAGTTCTACAGTAATATTACTTGTAGTAACGTATTTCATTAAATATCATTTCGCTGAAAATTATTATAATTGTTTTTATTGACAAGTAAACAATAGCAATAGTAGAAAGATTTGAATTAAAAATACCAAGGGATGAAAGTAATCACCACAAGGTATTTTGTTAATGCTGTATTGATTCTGCCACGTTTCTCTCATATATACACACATCGCAAATACCCAAACAGATACACATGCATAGACATAGGCCTGTGCATGAACATTGAGGATGTTACTAAGGATAAGAAACAATGGCCTGGTATTTGTCGGAGCGACAACTGTGTCGCGCAATGGCCCAGTGGTTAGGGTAGCAGACTCACGGTCGTTGAATCACGGTTTCGATTCCCAGACCGAGCATTGCGTGTGTTTATTGAGCGAAAAACACCTTAGGTCCACGCGGCTCCGACAGGGGTCGGTGGTGAATCCTGCTGTACTCTTCCGCCACAACTTTCTCTCATTGTCTGTTCTTGTTTGTCCCATCTATGTATAGTTCCTTATAGGTAATAAAGAACTAATTGTGGAGAGGTAATGTGTGTGGAGGATATTAGGCGAGGAAAAGACAGAAAAGGGGATATGAAAAGCGAACTGTCATGAAGATTGAATTGTCTTTGTATGAGGACAAATCGGAGAACTTTCAATATTTTGTCTAAGTAATTGACTATGAAAATAATTAGTGATATACTGTATTGATGTGTGTATTTAGTTGGGCAAAGAAAACATTTAATTAACGATTAGGCGTAGGAGTGGCTTTGTGGTAACTAGCTTGCTTACTAACCGTATGCCTCTGGGTTCAATACCCCTGCGTGGTACCTTGGGCAGGTGTCTTCTACTATAGCCTCGGGCCGACCAAAGCCTTGTCAGTGAATTTGGTAGGCGGAAACTGGAAGAAGCTCGTCGTATATATATATATATATATATATATATATATATTCTTTCTGTGTGTTTCTGTCTGTATTTGTCCCTCCACCATTGCCCGACAACCGACAACCGTCTGACAACAGTCCCCATCACTTAGCGGTTCGGCAAAATAGACCGATAAAATAAATACTGGGCTTAGAAAGAATAACTTCTGGGGTCTATTTGATCAACTGAAAGGCGGTGCTCCAGCATGGCTGCAGTCAAATGACTGATACGAATAAAAGAAAACGAAAGAATAGCAGTTCACGATTCCCAAATAAGGAAGGTAATTTCTATGAGGCAAGAATTTTAACAAAATTTAATCCATTAATTTATGTTGGGAAAATATGATCATAATATCTTCGTAACTTCTTTTAATGTAAAATCCTTTGTCGGTTGATCCAAGCAGGATTAAGTAGTCTAAAGTGTGCCTATGTAATTGAATAAGGATAGAATATGACCATTGATTTTCATTTAAACAAAGATCAAATTTTTTTCTAAACGTAGAAATTAAAGATCAACTCCTTGAAATTCTTTCTTCTTTTTGAGAGTCGATAATAAACAACTACTTACAAGAAAATGAAATTTTAGAATGTTTTGTGTAAGTGCTTTACTACATTACCTTGTATGAATATAAATTATTCATATGTATTCAATTGATCCACTTGAACTATCTGACCTCGCTCATTATTTTCCTAACATTAAAGCAATTAATGAACGTATCAACAAAGATCACATTAGTAATGCTGATTTTGGTGATGATAAAACAGTCGTCGGGATAATTACGATGATGAATATAATGATATGCTTTTATGCATATTATTCTATTCATTATTCACATTTTCAGTGCTTATAAATCAGTGTTTCGTTTGACTAAATGTGTTGTGGCGAGAATGAATGCTGGATGCTGAATGCTGTATCGTTATAATGCGTTGAAATCAATGTATGGAAGTAGTTTTGGTGAGTTAGGTTGGGGATGAAATGTGACCTTCTCCTCGGAGTGGTCGATGAAAGAGAACTGGAGAAATATGTGTAGAAAAAAAACTGATTAATCTAAACTAATTAAACCAAATTGAAACATTTGACAATATCAATGAAAATGATTAGATTTTACGGAGCGACCTGAGCAACCAGGGATCAGGTGTTTCCGTCCATCCTGATTATATAATCATTCATTTCATTCATTTAAATGTTATTTGTCCCTGCTGTGGTGTTATGTCTGTATTTGTTAGTCCTTCTATGTAAGCCAGTTAATTGGCATGATAAAGAAATTGAGAGTCACTGAAATCCCAATGAGATTGGAAGAATGGACTAGCCGAACTCTTATAAAGAGTAGTGTATTGGAAATCGTAGGAGTCATTCCTCATCATTTATGAACAAATTAAGTGCGGCTTTTTAAAGTTGCTATAGGTTTTCCTCGTGCAGGACTAACGACCCTTGAAATTGTTTGTTGAAATTATTATTGATAACTTGTTTTATGCAATTTGCACTGTTGTTTGTTTCCTTCATTCTGGAGTAAAAAAAATTATCCACACAAATGAAGGTGGAACCAATGGTAAGCTATGCAGCTACCACAGAAGCCAAGAAAATTGTTGCTGCCTCGTTAGAGATGAAATAATTGAACATCACACCAAAAATGCATAAGGAGAGGACGACTTTGAGAGTCGTCACACACGAAGAAAACCTTGAACATAAGGAAAAACGGTCTGTAATCTACCGTTCACAGTCAGCAGCAAGGAAAATAGAGGTTGGTAAATGAAAAGGTTTAAAAGTTTGTCTGCAGTCAAATAGGGAAACAGCAACCTCCTATAAAAGATTCAAGAAATACGGAACAGCTGGGGCGAGGTGCGCTAATGAAGGAGAGGCAAAAAAGCACTCAACAACAGTATTAAGGTGAGCAAACTTGATTTTGCTGCCGACCTATATAGGAAGACGGAATATTATACTCTAAGAAATAAAATTTCAAAATTGAACCTCTAGAGCAGAGTTCGGCAACCTTTTGGGATCGCAGACCGGATGGCCTTCTGGAAACTTGTCGGCGGGTCAGATGGTTGGCGGGCCTGGCGAATAAGCACATTCCCCTGTAAAAATGAGTATTTGCACCTTTTTGAAAAAAAAATTAATGGATACCTACCTTAATGATGACAGAGATTCTGAATATGCAAAGAAAAAACTTTAAAAAATTTTCAATTATTTTCGATTTTCTTTTAATCTACATCAAATCTACACAGAATGAACAAAGAAACTACATAGAAATATGTTTTACGTACCTGTTGTATACGCCGGCCTTTTTTCCTCAAAATGTTTTTTTTTTGCATATTCGGAATCTCCGTCATCGATAAGGTAGGAATCCGTTATATTTTTCAAAAAGGTGTAAAAACTTGTTTTTCGGTGGGAGGGGGGTCTGCTTATTCGCCGGGTCTTTGAGGCCTTAAACGCCGAATGTCCTATTTTGAGAGCAATCAAAAAAATATTAATTTATAGGGTTTTACGATCAACTTTCAAATTTCATCCATGCATTTTAATGGGGAGAATTTGAAATTAGGTCATAAAACCCTATAAAAGAAGATTCAGTTTTTGATTCTGAATTGATATCGACAGTTATAAAGGGGCTTCTTTTTTGATATAATTAAATAAGAATAGTAAAAAACGCAGAACCCAGATAAGGAAATAGCATTTTAGATTTTTAATTGAATTTACTAGTCTAACATGTTTTCTAATGAGCTTTCCAATCTATTGTTCAATAGAATAATTAAAGCTTAACTTACATTTTCAAAATAATTGGAAGAACTCATTATAAGGCTGAATAATTTTGCACAGGACGGCATACTCACATATCGCTCAGTGGGTTCATGTCATTTCCAGGATAATGAAAAAGGATAATGAAAAATGAACTTAATAGAAAAACTTATTTATTGGATTTAGTACAGCCAAATTTCAATGAGATTTTTCTGTTTGGCTTGAGATAATGATTCGATATCAGGTGAAATTGTTGCAGTTGATAGAAGCAAGATATCACCGAGATGACTATCACTCAGTTTTGTTTTTAGCCGACGTTTTGTGTACTTTAGTTTAGAGAAATGCTGTTCAAGGCAGTAGGTACTTCCGAAAAGAGACATTAATATTTTACCACTCATCTGTGAAAGTTTGATCGAAGTCCAATTAGCGGTTGTTGAGATATTTTGCACACCGACAGACAAAATGACAAAATATTACTAAAAACCCCACTCCTATCGACACTAAGAAGAAACTCATCAGACAGTCTGGCTTCGCCGGACAAACATGCCCACACACACAGACACACTAGCAAAAACACATACTCATAGCCATACCCCTCAGGCCCGTACAAAATTTCAAACACACATATTACAATAAGAGCATCACATATTACAATAAGAACATTGAAAAAACAAACAAACAAAAATAACTAAGGACTAAGAAGTGGAAGAACACAATATGTGTAAAGTTACCAGCGAGAGAATTTCCCCCAGTGAAGAAGTGTGGGAAAATACAACAAATTAAAATAGACATTTGGGCCTGACATAAACACATGGAGGAGTTAATATATACTTCGTATATAAACAACTACAAAACCTTTTTAAAAGTAAGCAACTTTTCCTTGACAATTCTCTATGACTGAACAACTTTACTAAATGTAAATACCTGAGTCATTGTGTCTTTATATAACATACGTTCATCAATTCATGCATTTTACTTTTATTTTTTGTTCCGTTTCATGTTTTGTTTGTCCCTGTGCTGTTCCTCTATGTTGGACCCTAGTGGCCAGTAAAGAAATTGAGAAGTCGTAGGAGTCATTTCCCAGTCACTTGCGTGTTATATTTGAACAAGTTAAGTACATTTTCAACTGTTATAGGTTTTCACCACAAGGGACTTCCAAACATTGAAGTTTTGTAGGAAATTGTTGTCGATATCTTGCTTTTGCAATTTGTATCGTTATTTGTTTATCCCTAAATTGGAGAAGGATCTCACGTAAGCCATACGGCTGCCGTTGCTGCGGAGAAGAGTATTGCTGTCTCGTTGAACGTGAAGCAACTGAACATTACGACAGAAATGATTAAGGCATGTGAAAAGCATATCCAGACGACATTGAGAATCATACCGCCAAAGGAGAGCATTGAAAGGAAGAAAAGTCAAACGATAGTCAGCCGAACACAGTCAGCAACTATTAGAAGCATTGAGGTTCCTGCAGAGAAAGCAACACACACACACACACACACACACACACACACACACACACACACACACATCTTCTTAAACGTGGAAGTCGAAAATGTTTGTTGCCTTAGTAACTTCACTGTATCGTTTTGTATCCACGGAACTGTAGACACATTTTTATTAAATAAACTATTTATCTTAAAGACCGAAATGTTTGGCAATTTTAGTCAATTAGAAGCCTCTGTTATTGATACAGTCTTGGCATAATACCATATTTTATTTCTCAAGACACGAAATAAACCTCTTTTAGACGTAGTGTATAAAACAACTTTTTGTTATTTTTGAATGAATAAAAAGGTTTTAATAGAAGTAAAATATGAAAATATTAAAAAAGCTTAAAAAGTGATAAAAACGAATAAAAGGAGAATGTTATAATAACCTTAAAAATGATACTTTACAAAACAAAATATGAAACGAAATGGAAGAAAAGGAAATATCAATAATGAACTTGTGCAATGTACTGAGGCATGTTTTCTACAAATCGCGACTTTCGTGTCTGTATTGCAACATAATCGAAGTTTATAGTTAACTATGAAATAGACATTTCAGACTGAAATTGTAATTTGGGTAGCAAATTAGATTCTTTAGATGTCATAAAATTCCACATCGGCAGTACAGAATGTTCTTCGATCTTAGGCAATAGTTTTTTAAGTTTATGTTTTCGTTTCACTTTACGTCCAGTAAAACAGGGGTCTTCAAACTTTTTGACTTGCGGACCCTTTATATTTCAGGCTTTACACTTATGAAATTTATACATATATAAAATTAAATTACCCATAAAACGTTTTTGCTGTCTATAGAGCCCCTGTCTTGTTCTTGCGGACCCCCTGTGGTCCTTGGACCACAGTTTGAAAACTCCTGGAGTAAACAATCTTGATAACGGTAGGAAACTACTATATTAAAGTTTTAGCAAATCTTAATTCGCCGTATTTTCATATAATAGAAAAGCTCATATGGCTAAGCTGGGCTTAAAGTTACTGTTCATTGAATGAAGTATAGTAGCAGCCTCACTTATCAGTAGTAAAGATGCTGGCATAACTGTATTATTAAAACCTCAGTTTGAAATCAAGTGGTTCTGGGTTAGGTCCCATTGCATAACATCTCGGACATCTGTCCTCTAGTATAGTTTCAAGTTGACAAATGGCTTGAGTAGAATTTGATCACCAAACAGTATGGCAGAGCATCGAATGAGTATGTGAGCGAGCGTATATAAATCTGTGTGTTTGAGTTTGCATTATGCTTATGCTGTTTAAAAATTAGTTAGGTTGTTGATGTACGATAGCAATAGTTTTCAGTAATTTGAAATATTTCATTGTTTTGTGGGTTCGAATGATGGCAGTAGCGGTTTTGACGTTGAATTTCTCGTTGTCGATAAAATAAATCCAGTCAAGTACAGATGTTGATTCAATTACACTCGAGAGGAAAAGTAAATTTGATTAAGTAGAGTTTGAGTCCAGAACTTCAAAGGAACAAACATCATAGGATATAATTTGATAGTCCTCGACTGATTTTACCATAAAACTCACACACACACACAACTCATACACACACATGCACACTTACACATACATACATATTCACACATACACAGATGCATAGACACACACATATACCTGTTTGAGTATAGATGAAAATGACCTGATAATTACAAGAGAAACAATTGTGACACTATGAACAGATAATGTGTGTGTGTGTGCACGATAACTATTGGGTGAGAAGGAGAAAAAGTTGACATGAAAATTCTCGTATGAAATCAATGGTGTATTTATAGGTGTGGTAAGGTCAGCTGTGAGAGGATTGCGTGTTTACAGGTCAAATAACAAGAGTATGAAGCTGATAGGTGATATGTTGAAGGTGGCGAGCTGGCAGACACATTAGCGCGTCAGCCGAAATTCCAGGCGGTATTTCGTCTGCTGCTACGTTCTGACTTCAAATTCCTTTCGGAGTCGAATATATAATTACCAGTACTGGGGTCGATCTAATCGACTTAATCTGTTTGTCTGTCCTTGTATGTACCCTCTATGTTGAGCCCCCCCTGTGAGTAATAACGAAATAGATATGTTGAAGACTAACTATAAACTACGTTATCATAAGGTGGTGAGCTGGCAGAATCGTTAGCACGTCGGGCGAAATGTTTAGCGATATTCCGTCTGTCGCTACGTTCTGAGTTCAAATTCCACTGAGGTCGACTTAGCCTTTCATCCTTTCGGGGGTCGATAAATTAAGTACCAGACGCGTATTGAGGTCGATCCGATCGACTAATCCACCTACATTGTCTCTGTTTGTCCCCTCTATGTTAACCCCTTGTGGGCAATAAAGAAATAAGAATTGTTGGGACGTCGGACGAAATGTTTAGCGATATTTAGTCTATCGTTACGTTCTGAGTTCAAATTCCGCCGAAGTCGACTTAGCTTTTAATCCTTTCCGGGTCGATAAATTAGGTACCAGTCGCGAACTGGGGTCGATCGAATTGACTGGCCCAGCTACCTTGTCTTCCTTGTTTATCCCCACTATATATATCCCCCTATGGGTAATAAAGAAATAAGAATTGTTAGCGCGCTGGACGAAATAGCGGTATTTCGCTCGCCGTTACTTTCTGAGTTCGAATTTCATCCTTTCGGGGTCGATTAAACAAATACCAGTAACACAATGGCGTAGATCTAATCGGCAAAATCGGTTTGTATGTCCTTGTTTGTCCCCTCTATGTTTTTCCCCCAGCAGGTAATAATGAAATATATCAACTACGTTATCATGAAAAATAAACCTTAAAATAATGACTAGAGCAACAATGATTACGTTCTGAGTTCAAATTCTGCCGAAGTCGACTTTGCAATTTATTTTTCCGGAGTTTTTGAAATACGTAAGTACCAGTTGAGAATCGATGTCGATGAATTCGACTTACCCCTACCCCGAAATTGCTGGTTTTCTGCAAAAATTTGAAACTAATATTATTATTTCAAATGTATATAAAGCTTCAAGTGGTTGGAAGAAGAAAATGTTGTTTATTTTCTTTTATTAATTTCTTTAAAAATAAAAACTGGAAAAAGTATTTTTATTCATTCTTTTTAAAATTCTTTTTTTCTAAACTGTAATTTTAATTTAATCTAATTTTCAAAAAATTGTCTACAGTTCCGTGGATACATAACGACACACTGGAGTTAGTAAGGCAACAAACAGTTTCGACATCCGCTTTTAAGAACATTGGTCTTATGTCATTGGCTAAAATTACACAATGCTTATAACATTATTATAATTATTTTTTCGAAAAAACAAACAAACAAACAAACAAACAAACAAACAAACAAACAAAAAACGAAGAATGAGTGCGATTTTCGTTACCAGCATGCGAAGCTACATCAGTGTGGAAAATTTGGAATCAAATTCATAGAAAACTAGGAAATCTTCAAGAGGATGAAAGAAAACGAAAAAGAACCCTTAAACCTCTCAAGATATCTGGATACTAACCATTTTCTCTGTTGGTCACGCACGGCAATCCAGCTGGAAAAATCTAATGACAATTACTTCAGACAGGACCCTATGGAGGAAATGCCTGAGGATTCTAATCCCACGATCTTCCCAGGTATAGGGAACAGAGGGATGGATGGATGGAACTGCCTATTCTGCCTCGATTCTAACGAGTCAGTAATTGTATATCATACAATAAACTCACATCTAATGCGGGTATTTTGAAAATACCTCATGGAGTGATGACCGTGCCCTACACGGTTTGGCAAGGCGTAGCACCAGTTCAGTAATCCTTTCAATGTTATGGCGAAATCATGGGATTTGAGCATGGCAGATTAGGAAGAGTGCGAGCAGAACTCAGCTGAGTCAACAGTGCTTCTTATATTAATGCTGAGTGAAGGAATTCAAGAAGATCAACGGTCAGGATCATCAAGCGAGTAACTAAAATGTATCCATAGCGGTGGTGCTCATAGTTGCGTAATCACCTAAGGACAGGTTTACTATGACTCAAGGCTTCGATTCAAGTTCATAACGACGGCATTGGGTAACGACAGAAAGTCATGGGAATCTGTAAAAGTACCGAAAGAAATGTCAGTCAGAAAAAATAACCCCTTCCAATAAAGAAACATTGTATCTGGGGAAAGTGATCACTTATAGTAATGAAATAGTTAAATGAAATCCCATCTAGGTCGATTTAACTTAATTCAGTTTTCTTTGAACAAATAGAATACGGAAGTGAATTCATCGACGACAGCACTTCTCTTTATATCGTCGGTCTGTCACGAAACAAAATAATTTATTTCACTTTTCACATAAAAGTATAAAATTAATATCATATACCTCTCACCTTGTCAGTGCTTCTTCAACTCTTATTAATATTTGTCATTCTCTTACTGATATAGAAAAATTTGTTCCGCGCCATTTTGGAAGTTTCACTTATTTCAGACAGAAAGAGAAAGAGGAGAGGGAGAAAGAAAGAGAGAGGGGGAGAAAGAGGGAGAGAGGGAGTGTAAGTGTCAGATAAAGAGAGAGAGAGAGAGAAAAGAAGGAGAGGGTTGGGTTGATAGATAGATAGATATATATAGAAAGAAGGATTGAGAGAAATATTTCGTTATGGCGTCATGTAACAGCATTCTTTTAATTATCAAATATTTCATTTAGTTGAAGTGAAAGATGTTCTTAGCATTACTCTCAAAATAATAGCGCAATAACGGTCATATTTTCTGAGCAAAAGCCGACCTTTCCATTCATACTTAATTTCTTTACAGTACCAGGAAACACCAATGTTTTGTTTGACCTAACAAATCCTTGAGTACATTAAGATATTTCCTCCGACTGCACGGATAGATTAACAACGGAATTAAGACTATAT